>LPNX010938849.1:10844-70454 GCA_001517045.1 Pseudotsuga menziesii
AATGCAAATGCAAAAATAAAAATCCATTGCAATTTTGACAATTAAAAACTTACAAATTCAAGAGAAATTGCAATTTTAGAAATCAGAAATTCACAATTACCACATGATATATATGTTCTGTCACTACATACAAAAAATATTAGGAATTATTGACTGAAATTTCAATGATTAGAAATTACATATACACAAATGATTGCATATTCAGAAATTCAGATTGATTAGAAATTGATTGCAATTTTGATAATTGCAAACTCACAAATTCAACAAGAAAAAAATATCTAGAAATGCAATTCTAACAATTCCCAAATTTACAATCAAAAGATTGATGAGAAATTTCAATGTTGGCAACTACAAATTTGAAATTTCAACTAGTTACATTGTTGAGAAGAAAGTTGTAATTTCATTGATCAAGATTTGCAATTCCAATAAGTGGAGAATTATGAAAGTGCAATTTTACCATGCATCATTAAAAATATTGTGGAGAAAATGCAATTTTAACTTTTACAAATTCATAATTTCAACTAGTATATGATTGAGAGGAAATTTACATTTTTTTAAGGAAAATGGTAATTGCCACCATTGATTGATTGCAAATTCACTTACTAAGAATTGCAATTGGGACAAGTGGAGAGTTACACAAATTGCAATTTCAACAATTAATTGATTTCAATTTTGATATCTTCGCACTATCTTCGTATTGATTTTTTTGCACTTACAAATTCAACAAAACATATTGAGTAGAATGGCAATTTTATCCATTACAAATTAACAATTTCAACAAGTATACTAAACAACAAATTCACACGTTTTATGAAAATTGCAATTTCATCAACCAAGAATTGCAATTTCAACAATTAAAGAATTATTAAAAAATACAATGGTAACATCTAGAGATTATAATTTCAACAATTAATTGGTTGCAATTTATGAGATTGCATATTGCAAACTCATAAATTCAAGAGTTGCAATTTCAACAATTGGGGAATTATAAAAATATGAAATTTTAATGAGAAATTGGAAATATAGCATCCAAAAATTGTAATTTTGACAATTTCAGCAATTAATTGATCGTCATTTTCTGAAATTCCTCTTTAATTCGAATTGCAATTTCAAGTTATGGAAATTGCATTTTTGAAAAGTATTATTCATTTTTGGCAACTACAATTTCACAATTTCAACAAGTATAAGGATAAGTTCACATTATTTTAATAAAAAAAAAATTCAATTATTGGTTGATTACAATTTCAGCCATTAAGTATTGCATTTTCAACTATAAAAAACTTGTTAAAATTGTTTTTTTTTAAGTAATTGCAATTTCAACTTCAACTTTAGAAAAATTCAATGTTGTCATTTCGATAATTACAAATTTGAAAATTTCAACAAGTATATGATTGAGAAGAGATCCACATTTTTTTTAAGGTGCAATTTCAACAATTGATTTATTGCAATTCCAAGAATTGAAAAATCATAGAAGTTACAATTTTTTGTGAGAAATTGTAATGTGAAATAGGGTACATGTACCTACTTTTAAAAAATAGACCTCTATAGTTCCAAAAATAAGGAGCGACACTATCAGTATGCCTGAGAGAAGCCTTGATCCGCAAGCTTGTTGTCCAAAAACATTTCATAAAACGGTACCTTCTTCAAAACCCATCGCTATTTTGGGAAGTTGATCTTCCATAGAGTTGTTTTCGCTATAAATGTGAGAAACATTTATGATAGCAATATTGGAAATGAGTTACTAAATCCTATTGCCCCAATGATCCACATTCCTTGGACCAATCAACAACAATTTTAGAGTCATAAAAAATATGAACAAATTAGACATTTTGTGTATTTGTAGAAGACCCTAGAGAGAAAGTAGCTCATCCCAAAAATTGGTGCCATAACCATCACACATCCAAAGAAAATAAGAAGTCTATGCAGAAACTATCAGGACCATGCCACAACCACACTTGTTGTTTGCAGTAGTGCCATAAAAAAATCCATAAGCACGATCATGGGGATGAACCAAAACAAAAACCTATCTAGGTGGTTTTTTCATAGGCGGATTGACATAGTCCTTATAAAGTATGAGGATTTTAATGCTTGTCAGTTGTTCCTGAAAAGGAATATCTTCACATTCACAGGGGTTCATTTCCCTCATTATTCCCCAGCATACAAAAGAAGGGAACTCCTTATGACTAGGATTATTTTGAACCAATCATCTTAGACTATCCTCAAATGATTCATTCCTCTGGAACACAACACTGTTTACTGTAGAAAGAACTTCATCCCAAAACGAACGAGAAAAATGATAGAACACAAACAAATGATGGAGATCTTCTGAATTGTTGTTACATAGGCAGCATTGACCTAGACCATTAAAACCCATGGATTGGATGTTGTTTGAGGTCAACACTCTATTCTCTAGACATAGAAAAATGAAGCACTTTAGCTTTAATGACATATACAACTCCACTAAATATTGAACCTCCATTTACTTGGACTATCCACATTAAATGAGGTGATAACCTTATAGGCACATTTAGCAATTAATTGTCCATTAGTTTTATTTCCTTCCCAAAAAAGATAGTATAATCCCTCAAAGATTCTTGTTCCTAAATGATTAAGTCCCAAAAAAAGAATTCCATTCCTCTGCACATGAAACTGGCAATCCCATTTCATATGTAGTCAACCAATAATAAGAAGCATCAATCAATACATTTCTTGCATGTGCAAGTCCATGGAACCCATTAGTAGATAACAAACAACACAAATCCTGAGAAAAACAATAAAAGTAAGATCCTCCAACAAAAGGGTCCACTCTAAGGTGAATCAACTTACTAGCCCCAGCCTTCCAAGAAAGACATAATCCCAACTATTGGTAAATTTGCATAAAGCCCCTCCATAAGTTAGAAACTTGGAAAAAAGTTTTCTTAGGATTTCAGATCCGCATAATTAATGGAAACATTTTCATATATTTTGCATGAATGATGTCCTTCTAGAGCCCATCATTGACTAAACATGTCTACATAATTTTGATATTAAGTGCATCAGTAAGCCACATGAGCTTCTTTATTCCCAATCCCCCCAAAGCTTTGGGCATAGAAATTTTATTCTAGCTAGCCAAATGAAACATGGAATTTATACCACCCATAGACCATAATAAATGCATCATGTTTCTACATATTCCATGAAGGACATAAACATGTATGTGAGTAAAGGACATCCAATATACATGTATACTCTCCAAGACTTCTTTCACTAAAATGATTTTGCCACCTAATGAGATCCATCTATAAGCCCAACATTCCAACCTCTTCTCCACTTTCCTAAGGATCCATAGCTAGTCAAATTTACCATAGTGGTTGGGATTTAAAACGTAGCGTAGGTATTTGAACCTTGTCTCCACTAGACACCAATTAAAGGAAAACAAAAGTTTGACTTAAGAAAAAAATGATGGGTCGACATCATGATGATAAAAATAAGACTTTTGAGGGATGGTATATATACCAGAGGCTTTAGTAAAGAACACAATAATATCATAAAATAAATCCATTCATCAACTATTCCATTGCCAAAATACAACACATCGTTAACAAACAAAAAATGTGTGATGGATTCGATTGTCACCACTTTAACCCCATTCACAAACTCTTCAAGTTTGGCATGGTCAATGAACCTGCTAAATCCCTCCATAACCAATAGAAATAATAGAGTACTGAATGGATAGCCTTGTCTGAAGCCCCTAGTGCTCTTAGAGAACCTAGATGGGGAGATCCATTGACTAAAACAATAAAAAACAAAAAGAAAAAGAAACACATGCCATTATCCAATCCACCACTAGAAAGGGGAGACCAATTTAAAAGAGAACGAGTCTCAAAAATCCCCAATCGATCCTTCCAAATGCTTTATTAAGGTCCATTTTGAGCACCATAGCAACCAACTTCTTGTATTTGATCGAATGCAAGATTTACTAAGAGACCCCAATAACATCTAGGATCTGGTGTTTACTCAAAAATCCAAATTGTTCTTAGGACATTGACTCAACAAGCTTGGGCTTGATCTTGTCAGCAATAATTTTAGAAATGATTTTATAGACTAAATTCCATAAGGTAATCGGTTTGAAGTCATCAAAGGAAGATGGGTTGAAGTCATCAAAGGAAGATGGATTTGATTTCTTTGGGATTAATGTTATAAAAGTAGATTTTATGGATCCAAATATAGATCCATTAAACTCGGCTTATTTACTCACATTAAAGATACTATGTCCCATAATCTCAAAGAAAGGAGAAATATTGTCTTCGATAGAGATAAATATCCCCACCAAGTTTTCCACTTCTTAAAAAATGGTCTTGGTCCACATCAGGAGGGGGAATCCCAGAAGCTACATCCATAGGTGATGCTTAATCACTTTCTCTTTCAGTGGGTTAAAACCCACATGCCACCAATATAGTACTAAGGATCCTTGATCGATGAGCCATTCTCGGGACATAATGATGTACACTTATTCCTCAGACAAGAAATGAAATACATACCACCCATTAACGAATATGGCTAGTTTAGTGACATGATCCACTAGAGGGGACTAGGCCTTCCTAATCCACTAAAGTATCTCCATTTTAGACATCGAGATGAACTCCAGTCGACCCACCAAGGAATACTTAACCAATCCTACCACCCTTCCCATATTCACATCTTGAACCGACACCATGCATATTAGTGCATCAAACGCCCATAGTGTCTTCTTAGCATGCTGTGCCATAGCTCAGGAACTAGTTAGACCCCTCCTTGCTTTAATTCTCTTACCAACTTCCTTTCCAATAGGAAACCCAATATTCTTGATTTTTGAGCCCCCAAATGCTGGCTCAAATCATCCACAAATGTAGGCTCAGAGAAGACCCCAACCACAAAACACATAGGACTATTCACTTGTAGAGTCTCTATCAGGGGTGGGGGGGGGGAATAACCGGTGACATAGCCACACCTGACACACAAGTCAATGTACTTTTCCAAAAACACTAGTGACACCTACAAAGAGGGTATCCTTTCCACATAAGAGGGAAACCCTAACCCAACCAACCTGGCCCCAACCTTCAAATATAAGAAACACCGTCATCGTATACCGGAAATAGGAGTGACCAGAACCCTACAACTTCCTTGGATTTCCATATTGGATTGGAATATGCTTGTCTCCAACTCGTCCAGGGTGACTAGTGAATTTCCTCTCAGAACTCAAACAGATTCCAAGCTATATCAATTGTCTATCTAAACACAACGAGAGACAAAACTTTGATTTTGTCCCATGTTAGGTTAATTGTGAACTTAATTCCGGTAGTTTTCTAGATCTTAAAAAATTATGGTACAATTATGTCTAAAATGATTAATAACTTTAATAACTTGTCTATCACTTGACATAAGTTTTACTTAAATTGAATTAAAGTTAAAATAAACTTACTTAAATTGAATTAAAGTTAAAATTTGGAGTTTGTGCTTTTGAGATTTTTTCAATTTTATGAACAGAGATCTCCATAGCAAAATCTCAAAAAAATTGAGAAAGGTGCAAAATCAACATGATTGAAGATATTTGCATGGACGTCAGAAAAGATTAGAACATGTCACTTTATTGTGTAAGAAATTTTTCACATATTTAATATAGTTGTTAAGTAGATATCTTAGAATTTTGGGGTGGACTACCATTTATGCTTTTTCATCCAACGATCAGAATGAGGCAAGTGTACTGTTGACATTGATTCTATGAGCATCATCTAAGATTAAACGAGAATGAGACAAGTGTACTATCCAGATTGATTCTATGGGCGTTGTCCAAAATTAATAATTAATAATTTCAAAAAAATAAAAAATAGCTTAATTAACATGTGATAATTATTCCATTATTATATACAACTACTAGGTTAACTCCATCTATTATTAGATATAACTATTAGCTTAAATCCAATGATTATAGAACTATTAGCTTAACTTCAACTCTAATCACAGTTAATGATTGGATATAACTATTATCTTAACTATTAGATACAACTATTAGGCTAACTCTAGCTTAACTTTAACTCTAATCACTTAAGGCTTAGTTCAACTGCATTTGGCATTTAGGAGTCTAGCTAATGTGCAGTCATGTGAGAGTCGAACTCCTAATAAAATAGTTCTAACTCCTAATAAACTCCTCCAAACTCCTAATAAACTCTTGCATCTCATAGTTGGGCATCTAGATAATATACACTTAGTATTACATTAATAAAATAGACTTAATATTACATTAATAAAATAGTTTGAACTTGTAATAAACTCCTCCAAACTCGAGGTTAGTATAACTCATAATTAACAATTTCAAAAAAATAAAAAAATAACTTAGTTAACATTTGATAAGTACAATTTGTGATAGTTGGAAAAATCAAACTTCAGCTTCAACTATTCTATCATTAGATACAACTATTCAATTATTAGCTTAAATACATGGATGATACAACTATTAGCTTAACTTCAACTTCAATCATGACTTTTACTTGAATTGCAATTGCCAATATATTAATTTTTAAATTAATTATTAGACACGACTATTTGCACTTAACTGGAATGATTGTACAATTATTAGTTTAACTTCAACTCTAATATTGTACAATTATTAGTTTAACTTCAACTCTAATCATGGTTATATTGGATAAATATTATATTAACTATTAGATACAACTATTAGCTTAACTTCAACTGTAATTCCGGCTATATTAGATAACTATTAGATTATTCCAATAGTGATACAACTATTAAATTAAATTTAGATGAACTCCATGTTGACATTGATTGAAGTGAAACCATGGACCAAGAAGAATCACTTAAGTAATTTGTAGCTTATGTGACCGTGAAACTCCATCTAGCAGTGGGGAGTCATTAAATGCCCATACAGCTTAGTCTAAGCTTTATATTAACTTTTAAATTAACTATTAGATACAACTATTAGGTTAACTCCAATCATGATACAATTACGAGCTTAACAACCATAAATCAAGTAGTTGTTATATTAGCTTTACTATTGAATATAAAAAATTGACACATTCTGATACCTCTTTGCTTCTTCAAACATATTAATCTTAATAATATGGTTATTACTAATTATCAAAACATATTAAAATATGTCGAATCATGTAACATAATTATTAAATTTGGTGGAATAATACGTTATTGAATTGCTCCCCAGATCTGTTGAACTTTGGCCACCCTTGGCAGTAGCTTATATGATTTTGTTTGCTCCTCCCCAATTAGAAATAGAAAATCAGCTGCAGCCTCACTCCTTTTCTTTATGATTCTGTTTGCTCCTCCGTAGTGGCTGCACCAATTCTTGATTATTATATCACCCACATCCATATGATTGATTAATTGATTTCCTTAAGTTGATTAAGGGTACAAGATTTTACATCAACGAGTTTGTATTTTTTAAATAAATGTTTGATGTATGTGCCTATCTTTTTAAACTAATTTTAGGAGTTCATAAAAAGATTTTGAGAATATAATAAATTTAAATAATAAAAGAAAATTTAAATGTTTTTTAATAATTTTTTTATAAAATGGACAAACTGATTTATTTTTGTCTTCCATTTTTCTAATTTATTTTAAAACTAAGTCATAAATATTTTTCTCGCATTAATTTTAAAACGAGATATGAAGGTTTTTATTATAGTGCATTATTATCATTTTTTACTTTTAGCATATAAGTTTATTCGTTTGATTTATTATTAAGGTCTATCTTTCTATATAATCATAAAATCAAATTTGTTTAAAAACATATTTACATATATTTAAAAATTATTTAGAAAATACAAAATAGTGTATATAAAACCATGTACTTTAACTTGAGTAGAGAGCAGCTTAAACCAATCAAGTAATCAATCCTATGGATATGGGTGATGCAATTATTAAGAGATCTATTATGTTCTCATTTGTAAACAAAGATATAATTTTGTATTTTGGGGAAGAAACTTGGCTTAGTAGGTAATTGTGATATGTGAGGGAAGAATTTGCATTTTTAGATATTAAAAATATTAATAGATTTTAAAATTTATTAATAGATATTAAAATTTAGTAATAAGTTGAATTTAATTTAATTTATATTTATAAAATAATGAAAAATAAAGTATTTGAAGTTTTTTTAATGAAATTTATATAAAATTAAATATAAATAAAAAATAATAATTTTTATTTTTAGAATTATGCGCTCATTTGATAGTTGGAAATTCGAATGTCTAAATAAAGTAAAACTACTTTAAAATTTGAAATCTGAAAATGAATACTATTCATATAATAGTTTCTAATTTTAAAAAGAAAATCTCTACGATAAAATCATTATGAAGATATGTTCAATGTTGGATTATAAATCATTATGAAGATATGTTCAATGTCTACTATAAAATCATTATGAAGATATGTTCTTAGTTAATAAAGGTAAACACATTCTCGAACACAAAATTATTTAGATCAATTTTATCATTTATGAAAATGATAATATTAATAAGCTTGTACACAATTTTTTTCATAGCCATAATAATTCTTACACATGTGAAAACAATATTCAAAGAAAAAACATAAACTAACATTAACTACCGTTGCTCATGAAGGTAAAGAAACACAAATTACATAAATCATGCTCCATATCAATGACCCATAATTCTATGTTATATCCTAGTTATGAGAAGGCAAAACAATGTTGGGAAAATGTAAATGACCCATAATTCTATGTTATGAGAAGGCAAAAAAATATTGAGAAAATGTAACTCGCGTATAAAATTATTGAAACGTTCAAGTTTCAATAGAATGGGCAAGGAGTGGTTTGAGACATTAAGAAAAGTGACCACCACTTAAGTGTAGGTAATATTTTATTTTGTAATTTATTTAAAAATAAAATTACGTTTTAAATTTGAATTTAATTTTTTTTATTTCATATATTAATTTAGATTAAATTTAATTTAGGTAGTCTATTATAATATGAGATTAAGGTTTTTGTAAAAGTATAAAGATATATAAGATGGAGATGTAAAAGCAGTAGATTTAATAAGGAGGAAAGAAGAGAAGTCATGAATTAGGAAAAATGGGAAAGAGTAAGGTCATATAGATAGAGTAGGTCTATACAATAAATTAGTAGGGATGTATTTTCATAGCAATTGTTTTTCAATTTTTTTTAATGAGAAGGCTATATTGAATGTGAATTGGGATTGTGGATGTTTATTTATTAGACATTTATATTTTTAGCTATTGTGTTAATGATGTTATGTTTCAACATTAACTTAAGTAGTTAAATATATTTTGTAATTGATTTGTTTAATTAAGAACACATTTAGGAAATGAGTCACCTAGGGTTTGGGAATTTGATGATGGTATCAAAGCATCTTTATCTAAGGTTCTCAATGGTTTATGATAGTAGATTAAGTATTAGAGATAATTTCCAAAAGAATATCAAAAATAGGGATCAACTGTTATAATATTTCAGAGGTTGTGTGTACTTACTATAACATATTTATGCACTAGATGTTATAGATGGAATCATCTAGCCTCGGATTTGAGGATAGTTTGGAAGATCTACGTCATATTTCTTGGTGTGAAAGATTGGGTATCTTTCTTATTTTAGGTGAATGATCCTTGGGATATCGTCATTTAGATGTTATTACTGAGCCTACATATTCATAGTAGTTGGTAGTTCACAACAAGTAGGAAGTGAAGGCCAAGTCACATGGCCTTGGATACTATAAAGGATCATTTGAACATATGGAGGAACATAATCAGATCTATAGTGATGAGGGAATCATAAAATATTACCAATTAGCTAATGAAGGTCATGCAGATTCATGATGAAATCAACTTGTAGCAGTTGGGGATAATATTGAAGAGACATAGTTAATTAACATGGCACTAAATTGATTTTCAGATTCACTAGAAACATTTTTCTAGGGAATCATTCTCATGAGAATCTCCCTTCCCTTAAAATACTTTGGCATGAATGTATTAAGGAAGATATGAATGAAGTCAAAGGTCAATAAGAAAGGTGGTAGATGATAACGTAGCTCTATTTGAACAAACCAAGAAAGGAAAAGGTAAAGGGCCCAATAAGGGTAAGGGAAAGGATGAAGCATCAACCTCATAGCCATAAAAGAAGGACTTGAGTAAAGTAATGTTCTTCATCATAAGAACCGACAATATGATTAATTGAATAAATAAAATTGGGAAAAAAGGAATGCAATATGATTAAAATTAAGATTTCTTTAAGTTACTTTAATTAACATAAATATTATTAAGTGCATGGGTGACCACTTGTCACCATGCAAAATTCAACTAATTAAGCTAAAATAAACAAATTATCAATAAAAAAGGGATCGGGAACATTTTTATTTGGATGTGTGGCTTATGGGAATGCACTTGAACAAATTGACATAAGTGAGAAATGTATCCTTATTGGATACACTAATGAGTCAGGGAATACAGCTAGTTTTATAATCCCATCACCAAGAAATGCATAATGGTAAAAGGTGTCATGTTCAAGGAAGACAAAGCTTGGGATGGAAGCATAAATAAATCACCTTCATGGGGAGTTACATTAAGTCAAGAAGATGGTTAAGGAGATAATAAGGTAGTGGAGGGTGGACAACATAATCCATAGGAAACTACCCCTACTACAAATATGGCTAGAAGGGAGTTACTAGAGGAAATCCCATCACAATTCAGAATTCCCAACACTCAAGAGAGAGGCAAAAAATCAAGTAATGGTAGGCATCAAACAACATGATCAAAGGTAAGTACTAACTAAAATCCTACATTAGCTATAATGAAAAATAGAATTAGACTTAGGTCAAAAGACAAGGATTTTAATGGATTTATATGAGCGGGATGAAGAGGTAGACCAGTTTACAAATTTTGCTTTAACTACATATGATCCTATAAATTTTAATGAATATGTTAAGGAAGAAGTTTGGGTTAAATCTATGGATGAACATATTTCAAATCCATAGAAAGAAATAATACTTGGGAACTTGTACATTTTCCTGAAAGGAGTGTATTGGTGTGAAGTGAATCTACAAGACAAATCTAAATGTTGAAGGAGAAGCATAATAGAAGACTTGTGGCTCAATGGTTCAATAAAAAACCCGATATTGATTATAATGAGACCTTTGTACCTCTATCCAAACTTAACATTGTGAGGACAATGTTATTCATTAAAGCATAGAGAAAATGGATTGCATCTCAAATGGATATTAAGCATACATTTTTAAATGTCCATTTTACATTTTTAAATGGATTTTTTGGAGGAAGAAGTATTTATAAAGAAGTCTTCTAGATATGATATTGATGGACAAGAAGACAAAGTCTATAGGCTGAAGAAATCCCTATATGTACTGAAACAAAAACCCAAGGTTTGGTACAAAAAAACTGATGAGTATTTGAAAAACAATGGGTTTAGTAGGATTCCAAGTGATCCAACCCTATAGACAAAGGTAAATCAGGAAGGTAAAATCATGATAGTTTGTTTATATGTTGATGATTTAATTTTCATTGAAGACCCTCATTAGATGATTTTAAAACAACCATGAAAACAAAGTTTGAAATGACTGATTTAGGGATTATCAATTATTTCCTTGGTATAGAAGTTAATCAATTTGAGAATGGTATTTTTATTTTTCAATAAAAGTATGCTAAGGACATATTGATAAGGTTTAGGATGGAAGGTTGTAAGTCACCCGTAATACCAATTACAACTAGTACAATGCTAAGCAAGAAGGATCATGGGTCAATTATTGATCCAACTATGTATATAAGGCTAGTTGGAAGTCTCATGCATTTGACAACAACAAGACCTAACATTTAATGTATGTTGTAAGTTTAATTTATGGGTTTATGGAGTCTCTGAAGGTTACCCATTGGTAAGATGGTAAACAAAAATTGAAATATCTTGTTGGGACAATAAAATATAGAATTATGTATATGTTATATTCAAATTTCAAGTTTACTAGTTATACAAACATTGATTTTACAGGAAACAATGATGATATGAAGAGAACATCTAGTTATGTGTTCAATTTTCAATCTAGTGTAGTAACTTGGGCATCTAAGATGCAATGATGTTTTCATCTACAGAATCAGAGTGTGTAGTGGAGAAACCTGTCATACAATCTAGATGATGAGAGTTTTGAGTATGTTGTTACATGAACATGAAGGACCAAATCTGATCTATTGTAATAAAAAATATTCCATTACGTTGTCAAAGAGTCAGGTTTTTCATAAAAAAGTAAGCACATTGATTCAAAGTATCATTTTATTAAAGAGCTTGTGAATTGTAATGAAATTTCTATTTAGTTTGACATATTTTAATATCGTCATTCAATCGTATTTACAAAACCCATCTCTACGGAATTGTTTGAATTTCAGAGTCTAATTTAAGAATTTGTATGATGTAGACAATAACATAGTCTGAAGTCTTTGCAAAAATAATTAATGGGGTGAATGTTGGAGATAATTAATTATTCAATCCCCATTTACATTCAAGTTGGTATTATTAGGTAGACGCGGTTCATGTTTTGCAGTAGTAAGGATTAAGGTTAGCTTGATCAATTTAGTCGGCGAGGCACTAGGGAAGTCCATATTTGCATTGAATAAACTTTGTAGGTTGAAGTGATGGAAACACGTTAGTATTGTCAAATATTTAAGTTTGCATCCACCATATTGAATGCCACCATTTGTAGTTAAGTGTCAAGTTTGTGGTGGAGTCCAAATTTCTGAGAAAATTTACCCTGATATTGAATGAAAAGATGACACAAGGTAGTAGTGGAGTGGCCATCAATTCCCACAATGATGTCAATGGAAGTGTTTAAGAGACGCACTGATAATTTATCAGAGGTTGAAAAGTGTCAATAGATAAATGATCATTGGGATGTTATATTGAAGGTGTCAACAAAGGTGCTTAAGAGGATTCTTAATAGAGAATGATGATAGAAAAGTTCGGCAGAATGACAAGTGGAAACAATTGAGTGAACATTGATGTGTTATATCGAAGGTGCTCAAGAGGAGTCCCTATATAGAAAACCAATAAGGAGATGACAAGTGGCATTAGCTAAGTCAACATCGATGTGTGATATTGGAAGATGTCCATAGAGTATTTGGAGGAGAACTACAGTAGGTAAGTCTGATAGTTTGTCAAATATTTGGTTTTGAGGGATTTTGTAATAGTTTCCACACATATGTAATTTTAATTGTTCATAAAAAAAGGATGATCCTTACCTGGATTGCATACTCTTTTGTTAGGAAGACATGGGTGACATGGGACCACCTCTTTTGTAATTTTAATTGTTCATTAAATTTTTTATTTTGGACCTGAAAATTTTGATGCTTGGAAAGCCATACAAGTTCTTCTCAAAACGACAAAATTGACAAGTTTTGGAAAAATGACCCTAAATTTTCTTGGTACATCAGAATTTAGTAAAACATATGGAATTGCAGAGTAGACATATGAGACTACTATAAAAAAAATTTAGCCTCAGAGATACAAAAAATTTCAAAGTTACAAAATCCCCCATACCATCTCCAAATTAGGGTTTACAAGGAGTTGTGCTTACTTCTAAATTTTGGCCCCAAATCTTATCTTGAAAAGTGATCTATTTTCCAATAATTGTAGAGCTCATTTTTGGGTAAGCAATCTCAATTTTTAATTTGTTTACAAGACATATTTCAACATATTTAAATAAATCATTTTAATGTTTTCATGTGGTTAAACTAGGGATTAGGGAAGCATACATAGAGAAAATACAAAGGTACTTAAGACACTTTGTTGTGCAAACTTATAACCTTTGTTGGCACCCTTTCAAGTAGTACCACATTAGACAACACCTATATTTTTACATTTACTTCAAGATACCCTTGAGTATATCGAAAGTCCCATAGGTATACCTGGAACCAACCCTAGATAAAATATTCAACCATCTTATTGTTGTAGTACATTGAGAACAACACTCAGTGAGATCATTGTCTTGATGTACTTGGGTTGTCCTGTAGAATGGCTAAGGGCATGGTCTAGAATCTTTAGTTAGTTCCCTTTGTCAACACCCCTTTGAGTAGTACCACATCAACCAACACTTTTATGCAAAAATACCTTGCAGGTACCCTTGAGTAAATTGTAAGCTCTCAAGGAACACATAAATCAAACCTTACTTAAACTTGTGGTTTTCTTATTGCTATATTACACAAATAATGGAATTATGGGATATCATTCGCATGTACTAGGGAATTCGGTAGTCTAGCTAAGGGTATGGCCTATCCTCCTTACTTGGTGTCGTGAAAGATTTGATTGAGTACTATTGTTGGAAGCCATTGAATATATCAAAGAGCTATATAATTCCTTTTTCCTTAGGACCCTAAAAACCTATCATTTGCAATGTGACAACACATTTCTTACAACATTGAGTAGAATGAATTTGGGAATTCGATCAATGCAATAATGATCAACATGGAGTATTACTCCCACCGACCTATTTTAAAAATTTGGTTCCTATTGACACCATGACCCATCTCAAAAGATTCATTGCGTCATGTTGAGTGCATGGGTAAACGTCTCTAGTAAATTTTTTAACGTTGATCCAACATTACAATTTTCATGATATATCTCAAAAGACTTATATAGAGCCATTACTAATACATATGAGCAAATTTGCGATGGTTTTTCGTTGCTATTTCCACATTTTCTCATCTCGTTTGTGACGATAACGGTTTTGATGTTTCGTGGCACTTATTTTGTCGATATAACGATGAAATTTATAGGCCATCTATATAGCAACAAAATATGGCTGCCACATGTCTTCTATATGGTGGCATTGAAATCAATTTTTTTAAATTCATTTTCTACTTTTCGTTGCTCTATCGACAAAATGTTCGTCCCTATAACGACGTAAATATGGCCAAAAACTACTAGACAAAATTTTGTTTCCATGCAAAATCGTGGAATTGTTTCAACGAATGATTGTCACTCTCTCGACGAATTTTGGAATTTGAACATAAATTTTTTCCACGAAAAACCATGAAAAGCCAGCTGGGGTATTGATAGTTTTGCAATACCCGCAACGAAATTTCGTCGATATTGAGATGAAACCTGGAGGTTTCAAAAAAATTTAAAAAACCGTGGAAAGGCACCTTCCTTTCCACTGTTTTGGATCTTCAATAAGTGCTTGTGATTGATGTGCAGTCTCGTGGGGTTTTTGTGTCTATAGACAAGCGAATCCACAGATACACTTCAAGAATCAGCAGTCAATAAATCAATAGATTGGATAACTTATCCCATTCAATTATTTCTTATGGCGCGATTATATGCCTAGAGTAAATTTTGTAAGCACTTATTCAGAATATAGCATCGATTGTATATTGGTATGGTGTACAAATTTCCAAGTCAGTTTCTAATTACTTGCAATATTTCCATACTTATTCATCACAACCAAATAGGGTCCTTACAGAATGGTCTTATTCACACCCTCTGTGCATATGAAAATTGCGTGGTTTCATTTGGGTCCAATGTGCATCCTATGAACTTCCAAAGTTTTTATCAAGAAGACATAAAGGTGATAGAAAAGAACAACGACAGAAATAACACCACAACCAACAACCTGAGAAATTGCTCCAAAAGAGCAAGAACATAACAACCACCAGAAGGCCGCCATTGCAAACATGTCACACCAGGTAAGATCCCATACATCACTGACACTGCAGTAGGTGCAGGACTATGGGTCATTGTGAATCAAGGAAATGCTACCAAACCCATCGCAAAAGCACCACCAAGAAATAAGCAGCAACATCCTTCGCAAAAACACTAAACAAATAAAAAAAATAGTGGTACCACCGATGCAACACCTCCTGGTGCCACCACTATAGAAGACACACAACCAGGTCATGTCACAAAATTTGTGGGTCGTCACCACCGTGCTGCAAAGGTGGAGAGCCTCCACCTCAGGTGAAGGAAAATAGGGTTTTAGTTGAGTCGCAGAGGAAACCCCATGGGTTTAGTTGATCCACGGAGGAAGAGGGTTTCGTTCTACCGCAGAACGCCACTAGAAACCCAAACAACCCCTTGACACCACCGAAAGGGAGAACGAAAACCCCTCATATCCACATAGATATAGTAATGGAATCTAGGGTAGGAACCCTAGACTCCCGAAAAAAACCTTCAAAATGACTCTCAAAATGCTTAAGAACCCTAGCTCACTCCGGTTCTCTCCACATAAAATGTAGCATATTAGCGTGTTCTCTCGGAAAAAAATTTAGCTTGTCATATATTGTATGATTGTTACAATATGATATAAGTTTACTTTGTTATAATATAATAAAGTTTCAATATTGTATAGGTATCAAACTCTGAATTGTGGGGAACATGATTTTTTTGAATCAGAGGGGGGGAGATTGGGCTAGGGTTTCAGTGATGCTGTTCTGTGGAGGAGGAGGCAATGCTGAAGCTAGCCATTGCATGTAGCTCTGGACTTTAAAATTTGACACTTCTCCTTGCTTTGTGCTCTCAACAGCCTCAGACAACCTTTTCTAATGACCCATCCTTTACTCCTTCACAATTTTTGTGGTCACATTGGATCTCTAGGTAGCCCTTTCTTTGTGGCTGTATTTTCAGGATCCTGTCACCTTTTTATGTTGTTTTTTTCTAGAACCTGCATGGATGACATTTCAAGGCCGCATTGTTTCATGATTTCAGTCACCATTTCCAATTAGTGCAGTGATTGCTGATGCTCGACTTGCTCATCTTGCTCGGTGTCGAGTATCCAGGTTGTGGCGGTCGTTTGTGACTGTAGGATTCTCGTTGATCCCGAGTTTTAAGGTACTTTGCTATTGACCATCCTCTTGTTTCTTTGTTTATTGTTTTGGGTTTCTGGGTTACTGTATGTTTTCTCCCTTTTCAATCTTTGATGGAATTGCACATCACATGGAGTCAACCCTCCTCCTGAGGGCTAGTACCAACCATGCTAAAAAAGTGGGAATTCCTTGACTGCCCATTTTTTGACCTCCGGTTGTTTTCTTTCCTTGGGTTCTAGCTCTTAAATTTTCGCGGTTTCCTTTTTTACCTGGGTTCTTTCTTAGGGTTGTGATTTCATGGTCTCTTGGCTCTAGTTGTCTCTACCTTTGTGTCCTTTTCCTGTGGTTGGGGTTTTTTAGGTGTGGTTGTCCCTTACTATTGTCAGTTGTTGTGACCACTCTTTGTCGTGGTCAGGGTTTTGTGACTCGATATGGAGTCTCCTGAAATCTATCTAGCTAGTGGTCCCCCTGGGGGTATTAATCGATCATCCCATTATAACTCCTCCCGACGACGAGCCAAACTCATGGAAGCACTGGACTCTAACTGTCGTTATGTTATGGGAGGGACATTATGCTGTATATGGTTTTTGAGTTGTGTCGCAAGGCATTGATTGGTCGTCTTGAATACCATAGTATGAATAAGGAAGAGTGAGTGGCATGGGCTACCACTCATTGGAAACCCATCCTAAACTATGTACCGACCATCATTCTCTTGGAAAACATATGGTTATTTTTTGTTTTCATTGAAGATGTAAATGCCTCACGCATACTTAACTCTCTCTATACTATCGATAACTGCTCGTTGGTTCTCAGCCGGTGGCACACAAATTTCAACCCACTCAAGGAAAGAGTGGTCAAATGACACCTTTGGGTTCTGTTGCCGACTTTACCTTTCTCCTTATGGAATAAGGATTTCTTGATAGATGTTTCCAAATACATTGGGATATTTGTGGCTTTAGAGAAATATTTCCACCAAATCTTCGATAAAAGAATAGCCAAGGTTCTGGTTGAGAAACATGTCTCCAAAGGGCTCCACCCAAAAATTGAGATTATTGGGGACTGTTCGATCTTTACCCAAATATTGGATTATCTGAACATTCCCTTCAGATGCAACTATTGTCATGAAATTGGCCATTTAAATTCTAAGTGATTTTCTCTGCGACATGGTATACCCTTAAACCTTGGCTACTCTGAGTTTGATCCTTCTTCAGGTTTGCCTATTGAGCATTCACCTACCTTAGCTTCTTCTGGTTCTCCCATGTGGGCCCTTATGATTCCTCCTCCTCGACCTCCTTCGGTGATCTTACAAAAGGGGAAATTTAGTACATTCAGGACATTGAGACTCTAGCCAAGGCCGCTGCGTCAGTGACGCCTTCACGATTGCTTACTACTTCACAAACTACCGGCTTCGATCCCATTATTGAGACCGCACACACTAATAATTCCTTTGTTCATCCTACTGCTTTCTCATTAGAGGAATTTCCACCTCTTTTGAGAAACACCTCCCCTGCAACTTCTGATCCATCTCGCAGCTCCATCTCCTCCCCATCCTTTATGGATCCATCACTCCTCAAGTCTTTGTATATTTTCTCAGAAAAATCACCTTTATCACCTTCTATGATTCCCCTGGATTCTATTAGGTTCGAAAATGTAACTATCCATAAGTCAAGTAAAGCAAAACCTACTGATGCTTCTGGTTCTTCGGGCATCTATACTCCTCTCTCGGCTAGGATCAAAGCAACAACCATATCAAGGAACTCCCCACAGGCACTTATAGCATTGTCACCTGTATCTACACTTTGCCTTTTTCTAAGCTGAAACATGGATGAGAGTTTTGTGCTCTTGAATCTCATGGTCTCTCTGGAGGACTACTCACTAAGGCCTTCCAATCCTTTGTTGCTATCTTGGTTAAAGCGAGTTTTAAGGGTATTGACTCTGTCTTCTCTATTATGAACTGCTATGGACCCTATTCTAATAGAGTCACCTTTTGGGATAATGTCCTTGCTGGAGGCATAATTGACTATCCCAACCTTATACTAGCAAAGGACTTAAACTTTACCCTATCTGACACTGATATCTGGGGAAGCAACGCTCGCATGGATCATATGGTACATTACTTTAATCACCTTTCGTATTCTACTAATATGGTGGAATTGGCCCCTCATCACCTTGGCCCTACTCGGAGGAATGGGATGCCTAGGCTAGATTGCGTTAGCAAGCGCCTAGATAGGTTCTTGGCTTCTCTCCAACTTATTCCTACTCTTAGTTACCACAAGTTTTGGATACATCCCTCTGAGGTCTTGGATCACTACCCAGTATGCCTTGAGTGGAATTTGGCCCCTACCTGTCATCTTTACCCTTTCAAGTTCAATAGAGCCTGGCTTCCGGAAAAAGAGTTTAGTGATAGTATCCACTCTTCCTGGATCTCCAATGTGCATCCTTCTCTTGAAACTATGTTAGCACTGACCTTTAAGCTCAAGAGGATGAAGGGTAGTGTTAAGGATTGGGAAAAAAATATGAATCTGACAAAATCAAAAGAGTCAAAAGATATAGACTCAACCATTCAAGCTCTCCTTTTGACTCACAACTCTGATATTTTGTCTGTAAATGAGGCCACACAACTCTCACGGCTAAAGGCTCATAAGAGAAATTTGCTGGCTCACTAGTTTCTTACGTGGAAACTCAAGAGCAGAGTGGATTGGCTAAATGAGGGGGATGCTAATACCAAATTTTTCCATACTTTTGCTTCATCCAGAATAAATTATAAAGCTATTTGGGGCCTTTTAAACCATCATGGTGAATTGATTGAAGATGATTCATAGCTTGAGCTTATGGGGCCTCTCACTTCTCTGACCTCTTCACTGATGATGGGGCTACTAATATTGAGGATCAACTCAAAGTTATCATACTTTTCCCCTCCTTTGTTCTTGAGGAAGAAAAATAATCTTTTCTGGATGATATCTCTTTATTTGATATTGAAGGTGTTAAAGAATTAAAAAAAGATAAAAGTCCCGACCCAAATGGATGGTCATTTGAATTTTACCTCGATTTCTTTGATCTGGTTGGTCTACACATTCTAAGGGAGGTTGATCAGTATAAGTCTATGGGTAGGGTGTTTGGTGCTCTCAACTCTACATTTATTACTCTTATTCCTAAGTGTGATAAACCTACTTCCTTTTCTCATTACAGAGCTATCTCCCTTTGTAATCTGTCCTATAAGATCATCTCCAAGCTGGATGCGATCAGATCAAAACCTATCCTTGATAGATCCATCTATCGGAATCAGTTTGGGTTCCTCCATAATAGGTAGATCATAGAACCTATTGGCATTACTCAGGAAGTAATGCACTCTATAAAATTTGAAAAGAAAAAACTTATGATCCTCAAGCTAGATTTGGTCAAAGCGTTTGATAGGGAGAACTAGAATTTTCTTAGGATGGTTCTACTTCATATTGGTATTCTGGTGATTGGTGTCAATTAGATTTTGGGCTGTGTAGAATCATCAAATTTTGCTATCCTGGTTAATGGTCCACCATCCAAATTCTTCCCGGTCTCTAGGGGCATCAGACAGGGATGTCTCCTTTCCCATCTTCTCTTTATTCTGATTATAGAAAGCATGAGTCTTCTGATTAAGAATGTTTTCCAAAGAGGACATATTTCTGGTGTCAAGGTGTCCTCTTCACTAATCTCACACACCTTTTATTTGTAGATGATGTTATTTTGTTTGGTCTAGGAACTCTTGAGGAATGACAGCACTATAAAGAACTGTTAGACCTATTTTGTTCTATGACAGGAATGGAAATCAGTGATGAGAAATCCTCATTCCTATACAATGATATGGATGAGCATACCAGAGAAAACATCTCTGCATTGCTACCCTTTAAAATGGAACCACTTTCAATGGGATTTAAATACTTGGGGTACTATATCAAACCTCTGGGTTATTGTGTTGATGACTGGCATTGGCTTTTAAAATTTTTTAAGAAAAGAATAAGTAACTGGACATATAGGCTCCTATCTCTTGGTGGGAGGCTAGTTCTGGTTAAATTAGTCTTGTTAGGGTTGGCTGTCTATTGGCTCACCTCGACTCGAATGCCTAGAACTATTCAGAACTATCTCAGGAGATCCATTTTCAACTTCCTCTGGGGAAGTACTAAAGGAAAACAAAGACATCACTTGGCGGACTGGCATAAGATCTCTAGACCTTATTCTTTTGGTGGATGGAACATAAACAATTTGGAGTGGTTTAGTCTGGCTCTTAGACTTAAAAGTTTATGGTTGGTATTGAGTGATGAGGGCTTATGGTATCTGATTGTCAAACATACATACCTTAAAAATAGGTCTATTGAAGAGTGGCTTCAACTATAGGTTTTTAATATCCAAGGCAATTATTTCATCTGGAACAACTTCATCAGAGCACTATCAAGGATAACTAGGTGCCTGGGATGGAAGGTTGGAAATGGTCAAAGCTTAAGGATAGGTGCAGATCCAATTGCTGGTTTAAATTAATATTTTGTGATACCTGAGGATTTAAGGATGTACTTAGAAAATTATGGTATTTCTACTCTTGCAGATGCTCTTTTTTGGGGATGGGGCTCTTATTCTCATCAGTATTGGCTTATTGTTGATCAACCTGATTTAGATGGTGACTGGAAGGAGGCCTAGACTTTGTACATCGACGGCATTTCTAATGCAGGCATCAGACTTAAACAGGGACCGGACTAACTAGCTTGAATGCATAACAACAAGTTTGGAATGGTCAGAACAAGATTGGCCTATGATCTTATCCCTACTTGCTCCCTCACTACGCATTTTGACAGGACTCTGCTTCAGATCTGGAATTATAATTTACAAAATTGGAATCACCAAATATTTGTATGTGTAGAATCCCGATAGAGAGAGAAAAAAATTCAATTAGAGTTTGATTGAAGTGAATTCAACATAGTTATTGAAATATTCACCCATCCTAGCAGCAAAACTAAACCAATGATCATTTATAGAATAAAAAATATCTCCAGCACCACAAAACCTTGGCCAACCTTGAGCAACACCATCCACATAAGCCCAAAAGTAAGTTTTTATCAATAACTTATTCCTTAATGACACTTGGAGGCTTGATAGACTCAACTTGAGGGAAGAAATTGAATTTTCCCAAACATTTATTATCAATAACATGTGGGAGGAAAAATGGCTTTATATCTTAGCAAGCTAGACACTCCAAATAACAAAGTTCAGAAGAGCAACATACTCATGATATGTAATTTTATTTATCTATGAATTCAAAGCTTCCTTAATACCTAAACCATTCCAGAAAAAAGAAACAGTAGTGAGAAGAGAAAGATGTCTCCACACATCCATCATGTATATACACAACATGAAAAAGATGGGTGATATTTTCAGCTGCTAAGAAACACAATGGACATCTGCTGGGACCACATCTAAGTCTGTGAACCAATTCATCCCATATAAGAACCTTTCCCTCAAGAACGATCCAAAATAAAATCTTGATCTTATAAGGACAATTCATATGCCAAATAATCTTACACCACCATCTAGGAAGAGGTAACTCCTCCTCCTCTCTAAGTGCCAAATAACCTAATTTAGGAACACAGCTACCTCTATTGACATTCTTAACCCAAAGTAGATCATCTTCCTTGTCACTAAGAAAAATGTTGCTAGTAGTTAGAGACTGGATATATCTATCCCAATAAGGCCTCTCCAAAGCATTTAAGGCTAAATCATCAATTGATAGCCAAGATTGTCTGAGAAAATTGTTAAAACCAAATTGTTGATCCCGATAAAGGAAAATATATGCCCTATCACTGAAGGAGATAATCATATCATTTGGCAGCCTATGGAATTCATCACATCTTATCTAAGGATCTTGATGAATCTGTACTTTCTTTCCATTGCAAATTTTGTATTATATTCAATTTCCATTGAGCCTGAATGCAGTTATAATCACTTTACAAATGGTGGAAATATTCTTCAGAGACTTATCCTTGGACCTGAACCATTCTTAAAATGTAAGGGGAATAATATATTTTTGATGAATGACCATAACCTAGAGACCTTCACCCTTAAGGATTCTTCATACACATTTGGATGCTAATGCTTTGGAGAAACATGGAAGATCTTTAATGGATCCAACAACCCAGATCATTGGGAACATATATCCTTTTCCATGCGATCGAAGGAAAAGAATTATCAGATTCATTTCCCCCCCTTAAGAATTTAAAAAAAATATTCTTGATTCTATTGAGAATTACAACTGGTACAAAGCATAAGGAGATCCAGAAAACAAGTATAGCTTCGAGAATAGAATTGATTAAAACTAGTTTACCCCCACGGGAGAAACACTTATTGCACCATAATTTGATCCTTTTTCGGTGTGTTCTATAAGATGGGGGACCTTTTAGATGCAATCCTACTTTTAGGAAACATGTTCACAATACATAAAAATATGACATGCTCACGTTATGTAATGCTTGGTTTAGATACGACATGTAGTTTAGGCTAGGAAAAACTTACACACATTTTATAGTTACAAAATAGACACGCATTATGGAGAAACAAAAGGTGCATGCGTTATGTAGAAGAGAAAAACACATGCGTTATGGAGAACCACAAAAAATGGTTTGGGTGCATGGATGGGGAAATGGATAAAAACAATAGCTTACAACATCAAGACTTAGGACCTATAGTAATATTTTATCAACATCAAGAACAACATCTCAAACAACCATACCTAACCTCTGAAGAGCATAATTTTTCTTTGTGTTGTAACATGGACACCATTAGGAGGCTTTAAGAACTAAGTATGGGTCAGAAAAGTTACATGGATAAGAAAAGAAAATATAAAGATTATCAGATAGGTGACCATGTTTACTTGGAAGTAAAAGAAAAACGAATCTCATTGAGCTTGTTGAGGTGTGGCAAGTTAGCACCTACATTTTTATGGACTGTTTGAGATATTGGCTAAGAGAGGGACAATGGCATATGAGCTAGCTTTACTTGCTCACATAAGAGTCCACAATGTTTCCCATGCATATTTGTTAAAGAAATATGTTTATGATACTAAACATGTGATTGATTGGTCCTTATTACTTTGGAACCTAAAGGGGAGTTTGCACCCGAACCCCTTCATATATTGGACAAGAGATAGGTGGAGCTCAGGAAGCACACCATAGTCCATTTGAAAGTGTAATGGAAGCTCTTCGAGGCCGATGAAGGTACTTGGGAGAATGAATCCACCACAAGAAAGGCTTACCCCGCCTTGTTTCATGATTTCATTCTAATTCTCTAGAACACCAGGGACGGTGTTGTTCTAAGCGGGGAGGGATGTAATATCCCTCATTTTGACCTAACACTTATGGGAATAAGCCCCATTGATTATGATGTTACTTTGATGTTTTAAATGGTATATTGGGCCTAATACCCCACTACACATGAACATGATGATTTGTTTGATATATTGGGCGTAAGCCAATTGAATATGTTTTATGTATGATTTCATGTGTTGGGAGTGGACCCTGAAGCACATAGTTGATGAGATGTTTTGTGTTGAGCGAGGAGCTTTGGAGCACATGGGTATTTGATTTTTGTGTTAAGTGAGAAGCTCTGGAGCACATGAATGTATATAATTGTGTTGAGTGAGAAGCTCTGGAACACATGAGTTATGAAAACATTTATGTTTAGAATGAAGCTCTGAAGCACATGAAAAGATAAAATTGGAAGTGTTGGGAATAAACCCTAAAGCCTTCCAAGTTGATGTTGAGCATAACCTCTGGAACATCGGACCTTTATCATTGTATCCCTAGGTGTATCCTACAAATACATCCTAGCATTAGTGTTGAGTGAAGAGCTCTAGAATTGCACTAAGTTTGTAACTCCCTATTTTTAGTGTTAAGTATGGGCTCTAGATAAGCGCTAGGAGTTACTGAAAAGAAATAATAGGTTGAGTGAAAATGACTTTGATAAATATTGATCTCATCTTACTTATTGTTAAGTGATTAAATGAAATTTCAAATTTTTGTATCTCATCAAGTACTGAAGAACTACCATGTTATAGGAGGGAATCCAACATTCAAGGAGGTTTAGAGTTGCCTAACCTAGTTGACCTGAGCCCTACATGAAGGAATTATTAAAGAAAGTTACGAAAATAAAAGAAAAGTGTCATAAATTTAGGGATCATGCTATATGATACCTAAGGATAAAAGGTTAACAAATGATATATATAAATATAAAGAGTAAGCATAGTAATAATACTAGTAGCTATAAGTAATAAAGAAAGGATCCACATGTTATTATTATTACTAATGATAATTAAAGATTAAAATACCTACAAGAGACAAAGTAGGAACTAGTCAAAAGTTCCTAAGTAAATATTAAAATTACCTAAATTAAATGAAAAGGGTTATTTCAAGAAATCAAATTATTCTTGATTTAACTGCCCATTTTCTTGAAAAGTCTGTCTATAAATACCCAAGCCAAAGTGATCCTTGGGGATCATCTATCTATCTTTGGAGGATTCAATATTTCTGCCTAATTACCTTCAAGAGAGTCCTTGGAGAACATTTTTCCTAAGAGAAAAAAAGAAACTGATACAGAACCTGATATCCTAGATAGGGAAGCATTACCCTAGGAACTCTAAGCTACTTGTATGTTGGAACTAGCTTTGGGGCATCCGGATTGAAACCAGGAATGGTTTCGGGTCATGGTTGGGTGGAACGTGGTAGTTCCCAAGTTATTCGGTTATTTGAATAGAGGTCAGATATATCTATGAATTTGTTAATGTTGGGTATTTGAGTGTGTAGGATTTTCAGCCATTGAAACAACTTCATCTTGCAAGTACGAGGTTCTTGATTTTCCCTTGCAAGCTACACAGGTTTTCTTATTAAAAGAGGAGATTAAATTCTGAATGGATATTTAGTATCTGTTTGCTATAAGCTAGGTTATATTTTCTGCATTACTTCATTCTTCACTTATAGGTTAAATTCATCATTCTCTAGTAGATATATTTCTTTTAACAGAGGCTATATTATTTTATCTATTTAAACATGATATTCTAATTAGGAGAAATATTTCTTATTCATATTGTAAATGATGGACTAGCACCCTTAGTTATATATGTAGGAGGATTTGGGTTTTGTTATTTTTCTACACTTTATTTCATCATTTACAGGTTAAGTTCAGTCTTCTCTGACAGAGGTAATTCTGTAAACAGAGTCTATATTTTTAAAAGTAAAGTTATATTTCCTATTCATTATTTTCAGGTTCAAAACATAGAATTAATATCAGATATTTTGTATCTAAACGTAAACGATAATGCTAACAATATCGGTAAGGTTTGCTAGGATAGGAATTTGGTCTTGTTGTCTTCAAAAAGTAATAATGTAGTATGGTATAGGTAGCATGCCAAGTTTAAACATTCATAGCGAGCTTCGTCATATAACGAACCTACACAAAATGAAGAGGAGTTGCATTAGTTCAACATGAACTAAGTAAACCCTATAACGTCAAGTAAAACAAGTTACCTCTCCAAGTGGTCCTATAAGGGATACAAGTTCTGCCACTCCACCCCTTGAAAATTACAAGTTAAGTCAAGAATTCCCATAAACAAACAAACAAAACTCATAACCCAGGAAGTAAGCTATAACTGAACACACATGCACATGCATGATAAGAAATAATCAATGAGCATTATAATAATCTAAATCAGATCAAGTAACATAAACACATTATAGTATTACATTAGTAATCACATCGAGAAAACATCTAGAAACAATAAGAACATCTTATGACACTTCGATTTCACAAACAAATATCAACACGTTCCGCAGAAGATAAGTTAATGTCCAGTTCAGGTAGTAATTAACTAGCCTAATAATTTTTTTATTTTTTTTGTTTTCAAATTTTGGGGACATTACAAGTGGTATTAGAGCCTAGTTTCAACACTAAGTGGCCTAATGGGCGTTCCATACATTTGTTGCAAAAAATAAAGTATGTTTTTTAATGATGTTGACTAACATAAATTTTTTCTGTTATTAAAAATTTGCAATTGTAGGATTAAAAAAATAGTTCAGATCATGAACACAGAAGAGGACAACAACCGACAAGGAAAGTTAAATACCCCCACCTAGCAAGCAAAGTTGGTGGTGAAACTAAATTCTGATATACTAAATACCATTCAAAGTCTTCAAACAGACTTATAGAGTTTCAAAGATGATAATCTGAATGAAAGAAATGAACAAAAAAAAATTAATGAATCCTTTCTATGGAACATGACAGGAGGAATTCCAAAGGGAAAACCCACTCATTCAACCAACATGTTCACGAAATGATTCTATCATAAGCGAGTCAACATCCTGAGAGAAGAAGGAAAGGAAGAACATACCCTTGAACCTTTAGAAAGATATTGTCATAGTCCTTCTAGTGATGATTCTCTTTCTCCTTACAAGAAGAAACAAATAAATGATGACAATCTCAAGGGGGAGTTCAGGAAGATAAAAGCCCCAACCTATGAAGGAGAGATGAACATAGGGGAGAAAGATGAAGAATGGATTCTAGTTATGAGAAAATATTTTCGAGTACATAACTACTCTAGTGAAATGAAATCCCGTCTAGCCATCTATAATTTAAATGGAAAATAAGCTATATGGTGGGGAGACCTAAAGCATACCAAGAAAGATGAGGTAAGAGAAATCAGATGGAGTAATTTATGTAATTTTTTTCGGGAGAAATACATGTCAGAAAGGTTCTTCGACAGAAAGGTGAAAGAATTTCATGAATTAAGGATGGGTTCGATGACTATGGTGTAATGTCCCCCAAATAAATTTTTTTTTTTAGTAGGCTAGTCAAACTATCTATGTTGGACATTATTGTACTTGCAAAATGTGTCGTACTCTATCATACTGTTTGTTTCATCGTAAGTTGTTCTTACGTCTTTCTTCCTTACTTTCTAATGTGATTATTACTGTGGGTAATTAAGATGTCGTAATGTTGATTACAATGCATTTATTATAGTTACATCATGTTATGTATGTTAGGTACTTTGATTATTTACTTCACTGATTTTCACATGTTTTTAATGTCGTAAACATGATTCTGACTTAACTTGGTTAATGCATAAAAAGGTGGAGTAGCGGGAATAGTTATCCCATGTAACTACCTGAGAGGTAACAATTTTTACTTGACACAACGAGCTTACCTAGTTCTGTCGAACTAATGCACTCTTATCCTGTTTACGTGAAGGTATACTTAGCGATGGAAAACTTGTCGAGGAGTGCTGAACATTGGATCACTAGTGCTTGCATTTATAGTTTTGTCATAGTGACATTGACGTGTTGTTATTATTACACTTTGGGCTTACTGATGAGGTCACCACCGTATTTATTAATTTTTGTGACTCATATTTGCTATTTACGTGGCACTTATTATTCGTGGTGTAAATATTAAGAACTGTTCATGGCGTGACATATTTTTATTATATGTCTGTTTAAATGAACTAACATATATTTTTATTATATGTTTATAAAATTTGTAATTTCTTTGGTTAAAATATTGGATTAAAATATATACCATGTGTTAAGAACCTGTGTCAACCCCCTCTTTATTTTGTTGGTATATTTTGTCGGACGCATATGCTTTGCAATTCATCCAATTAGTATGATGTATTATCCCACATTCATGGGGAGTAAGTAATAGTTGTTAAGTCATCCAATTAATAGGTTGCATTATCCCACATTCATGTGGAGTAATAGTTGTTTAGATTAAACTTAGTATATAAGTATGTGTTGATGCTATTGAAAGCACAGAAGAGTTATTTTGTATTGAGCTTGCTCAAAGGAGGTTGCCCCCTCGAAGTGGCTCGCGATCAATAAAATATCTTTTGTGCTCCAATATTTTTGCATTCTCATTGTTAGTTGTAGGAGGTTCGTCATATATGGTATCAGAGCACTTTCCTTGGCATAAGTAGGATTTTTTTTTTTCAAAAAAAGAGTGCAAAATTTGGTGGCGAATTTCAGATCACTTTTTGAAACTTTCTGCACAGAATCAGAAGAAACAGGTTTCATATATGAATTCCTCTTTCAAAAATACACAGTTTCAAAAAAAAATCATCTCATTTGGAGTTCTAAAATGTAGATATCGCAGATTTAAAATCAACATTTTTTCAGAATTTCGGTGAGGGCCACGGAAATTGCAGAGCGAAAATATTTTGACCGGGTGCCCAGATTTCTATTCCGACTTCATGGGTAGAAGTAGAGTGGTCATTTCAGTTTCAGAAATAGGTTCTAATAGCGATTCTGAGCAATCTAGATTAGGTTATGCTCATTTTAAAATTTTTCGTCTCAAAACCGTAGCTCTAATTATGGGTTTTTGAGCGTTGTGTGGAATTTCTGCCACATTTTTTTTGGCACTGTGATTATTGCAGTAGTTCTTCTTCTTGCAGCAGTATTTTTCATTTGGATCAAGGAATACACCCTATCCGCTTAACTGTGGGAAGTACTTGGGCATAGCCCTAAAACTCATTATGAGGTGTACCATAGGAACCGCAAAGTAGCTGGCCATTAAGAGGACCTGCCAAGCGAAAATGGCAACGACCCCCACCAGATTGACTATATTTCCATCCGTGAGGAAAACCAAAGAGCTGTCATTTTTGGCCAAGCGGTTAGCAGTTTTACCTGCACCGTGAAGTGAGGGGTACTGCCCCAATACTCAAGCCTGAGACAGCCTTGGTGGCTGAGTGACTACCTTTTAACCAATAGGAAGCCAATTATACCTGGGTTCCATCTCTACTTACAGTTGATAATGTGTAGCATTTCAGAATTATCACAGATCATTTACTCCATTTCCTGTTGATAAAAACGCAGCTTCTAGCACTGCCACATATCAGTTCTTCAGAAGAATATATATATATATATATATATATATATATATATATATATATTTCTATTTTTCAGCCATATATTCCTTGATTTAGCTCCATTTTTCTTGAAATTTCACTGTCACCCTTATGCTACCATTCTGCATATTCCTTCATTGAGGCCCTTATCCCCAATTTCGCTTCCTCAAGGCCGAAATCCCACATTTGTCAATTTTTAAAGTTTTTCATAACTTCTCTGATTCTCATCCAATCGCCTTCAAATTTTTCCACGGTGTTCGTTTTCCAATTCTACTTCATTGTCCCTCTCTGACAAATTTTCCAATTCCTTCATCCCACCTTTGAAATTCACATTTTCTGCTTCTTGTCCCTAAAAAGGTGTCCAAAACCCCGTAAAACCCCAATTACCCCCCCAAATTTTTCCCAAATCAAAAATATTCTTTTTTGTTTTCCTACCCATTACCTAAAAAAAAAAAACCTGCTTATGGTTGTTACCCGCGCCGGAGCAAATAAACAAATGGAAGAAGAACTTGCCGCCATCATTTCCAAACTTGAGGATCTAGATAAAAAATTTCTCGGCCTCAATCGTTAGCATTCACCCGTGGACAACCGCCACCAGCCTGAGTCTTCTGCAGACACTGGGTTCTCATTGTTTAGCCACTACCGCATGCCGAAGCTGGATTTTTCTCGCTTCAATGGTGATGATCCTCCTGGATGGATTTATAGGGAAGAACAATATTTCAGTCTGCATAACACTTTTGATTTCAATAAACTCTCCCTTGCATCCTTTCATTTGGAACATGAAGCACTTTAATGGTTTCGTTGGTACATCAAGGCTCATGCTGAGCCAAACTGGACAGATTTTTCCCAACTCCTCTTGCAGCGATTTGGTCCTAGTGCTTTTGATGAATTCATAGGAGCACTCACCAAACTTCGCCAAACTGGCACTGTGCGGGAGTATCAGATAGAATTTGAGAAAATCACCAATCACACCGAGGGATTTCCTGATGCATTCTACCTTAGTTGTTTTATCAGTAGTCTGAAGGATGCAATACACTCTAAGGTTAAAATGTTTTTCCCCCACACAATGATGGAATCCCTCGGGTTGGCTAAGCTAGCAGAGGACAAGACCCAGGCTCAACAATGGTCCAAATCCACTCTTGTTCCATTCAAACCTATGGTTCCTCAAAGAACCCAAAATCTTCCAGCTCCTAGAACCACTCCTATCAAGCATTTTTCTGAAGCAGAGATGCGGGAACATCGGGAAAAAGGGCTTTGTTATAATTGTGATGAGATATTCACCCAGGGACATAGATGTGTTGAGAAAAAGCTCTATCTCCTAGATGCGGATTCTCCAATTGCACTTGAAATTTGTGAAGCTGCTCAGGATCCAATAGATGCTCAGGTTGACATTCAGCAACCACCTATTTACCCTCATTGTCATGACAAACACCCCAAGATATCTCTCCACACATTAGTCGGATTCACTGCCCCACAAACCATGCAGGTCAATGGTTTCTTCAAGAATATTCCTCTTACTATACTCATTGATTATGGTAGCACCCATAACTTCATTGACCCTCAAATTTCCAAACAAGCTGATAGTTTTGTCCATCCTTGCTCCATCTTTAAAGTCATGGTTTCCAATGGGAGCACCTTACCTTGCAAAGGAAAGTGCTGCAATGTGTGTATCTCTATTGGAGATTATAACTTGCGCTCTAACATGTTTGCCATGCCTCTAGGAGGACGTGATGTGATTTTGGGAACCGAATGGTTACACACACTTGGATGCATCTTATGGGATTTTGCTGAACTATGGATGCAATTTTTAGTCAATGGGAACAAACACAAATTCAATGGCTTCCAACCAAGTTCTCTCAGCATCATCTATTCCCACTGCATGGAAAATATCCTTAAGACGAATTCACATGGTGTCATTGCTCAGCTCCATTTCATTCAGATGCAACCTTCAGTAGTCTCACTACTCCCTTGAATCTTTCATTCCGATGCACCTTTTAGATGCCTTATTTTTCCAAGCTCTTCACTCTTGAGCGTGATGCTTACGACAATGGACTTGGGGTTGTCCTCTTTCAAGATGAATATCCCATTGCCGTCACCGACAAATGCAATTCTAGAAATAATTTATCCACCTCTACATATGAGAAGGAACTAATGACTATTTTGAACACAGTTCAGAAGTGGTGGCCATCCCTCTTAGAGAATCCTTTCGGCATCAAGACTGATCACTAGAGTTTGAAATATTTCCTAGAACAATGGGTCTTATCCCCAACACAACTGAAATGGGTTCTCAAATTCAGGGATTATGACTATAAGAAGGCTCAGGACAATCTTGTGGTGGATGCTCTTTTCCACACATTTGATGCCCATGTTTCTCTTTCAGTTATTTCTATGCCTCTTCCAACTTGGTTACACTCTCTTCAGCAAGGCTATGTCAATGAATCCTCATTATTTGAAGTCATCCAACAGTTGGCTAGTAACCCTTCTGTGGTACCATATTCCTCTTGGGATGGATTTTCTCTGATATATAAGGGTCGTCTGGTGCTTCCCCAGAGCATAGACCTTAAACATGTGGTATTTTATGAACTCCATGCTTCTCCCTCGGCAGCACACTCTGGGTTCATCAAAACATATGAGCTGGTGCGCCGTAACCTCTTTTGGAAGGGGGTGGAACAAAAAATTCAACATATGGTTGCCAAATGTGTTCCTTGTTAGCGCTAGAAGGGTGAAAATACAATCCATCCATATATCACCTCTTCAATCGCACAAATTTTCATGGCCCAGATATTCCTTCTTCATGGAATCCCTTATTCCATTGTCTCACACCACAACACAACTTTCACAAGTCATTTTCACCTCCCTGACACCAAACTACATATGAGTTCATTTTATCACCCACCAATAGAGGGTCTGACTACAGTTGTCAACAAATATTGGGAAACTTATCTTCGTTGTTTCACCTCTGAAGAACAACATCAGTGGGAACAGTGGCTTCCTCTCGTTGAATGGTGGTACAATAATTCCTACCATACTGCATCTAAAATGTCTCCATATGAAGCAGTCTATGGTCACGCACCTCCAGTACTCCTCCCATCCACCCCAACAGTTCACCAGTTCAAGCAATTGACATGGTTCTTCGAAACTGACATCAGATTTTTCACCTCCTACAGGACAATCTTCACCTGACAAGAGCCCACATGAAACAACAGGTTGATCAACACCGTTCTGAGTGCACTTTACAAGTTGGTGATATGGTTTTTCTTGATCTGCAGGGTTACAAGAAATCCTCCATGAAAGACAAAGGGCATCAAACACTCGCTCCAACGATATCTGGCCCATATCTAGTTCTTCAAAAGATTGGGTATGTTGCTTATAAATTGGCACTTCCTCCTTCTCGCATTCAACAAGTGATCGACGCCAACATTAGCGCACAAATTGTTTTACCAGAATGGGTTATTGAAGGATCCATCATTTTGAAGTCGGAGGCCATCCTACATAAGCGCACTTGTTAGCTTCTCTCTCGGTCCATCACAAAGGTCTTCAATTCAATGGCCCAGCATGCAACCAGAGGATACTACATGGGAAACCCTCCTTCAGATTCAATAGCTGTTTCCACATCTAAAGCTTTGAGGACAAAGATTTTTCTAAGAGGGAGGGGATGTTAAGAACCCGTGTCAACCCCCTCTTTATTTTGTTGGTATATTTTGTCAGACGCATATGCTTTGTAAGTCATCCAATTAGTATGATGTATTATCCCACATTCATGGGGAGTAAGTAATAGTTGTTAAGTCGTCCAGTTAATAGGTTGCATTATCCCACATTCATGTGGAGTAATAGTTGTTTAGATTAGACTTAGTATATAAGTATGTGTTGAGGCTATTGAAAGCATGGAAGAGTTATTTTGCATTGAGCTTTCTCAAAGGAGGTTTCCCCCTCAAAGTGGCCCGTGATCAATAAAATATCTTTTGTGCTCCAATATTTTTGCATTCTCATTGTTTATTGAAGGAGGTTCTCCATATTTGGTATCAGAGCACTTTCTTTGGCACAAGTGAGAATTTTTTTTTTTTTCAAAAAAAGAGGGCAAAATTTGGCGGCGACTTTCAGATCACTTTTTGAAACTTTCTGCATAGAATCAGAAGAAATAGGTTGCATATCTGAATTCCTCCTTCAAAAATACACTGTTTAAAAAAAAATCATCTCATTTGGAGTTCTAAAAGTGTAGATATAATGGATTTAAAATCAGCATTTCTTCAGAATTTCGGTGATGGTCGCGGAAATTGCAGAGCGAAAATATTTTGACTGGGTGCCTAGATTTCTATTCCGATTTCGTGGGTAGAAGTAGAGTGGTTGTTCCAATTTTGGAAACAGGCTCTAATAGCGATTGTGAGCAATCTAGATTGGGTTATGCTCATTTTAAAAGTTTGCGTCTCAAAAGCGTAGCTCTAATTACGGATTTTTGAGCATTGTGTGGAATTTCTGCCACAGTTTTTTTGGCACTGTGATTATTGTAGTAGTTCTTCTTCTTGCAGCAATATTTTTCATTCGGATCAGGGAATACACCCTATCCGCTTAACTGTGGGAAGTACTTGGGCATAGCCCTAAAACTCATTGTGAGGAGTACAAGAGGAACCGCGAAGTAGCTGGCCATTAAGAGGACTTGCCAAGCGAAAAGGGAAACGACCCCCACTAGATTGACTAGATTCCCATCAGTGAGGAAAACCAAAGAGTTGTCATTTTTGGCCAAGCGGTTAATAGTTTTACCTGTGCCATGAAGTGAGGGGTGCTATCCTAATACTCAAGCCTGAGACAGCCTTGGTGGCGGAGTGACTACCTTTGAACCAATAGGAAGCCGATTATACCTGGGGTCCATCTCTATTTATAGTTGATAACGTGCAGCATTTCAGAATTGTCACAGATCATTTACTCCATTTCCTGTTGATAAAACATAGCTTCTAGCACCGCCACAGATCAGTTCTTCAGAGAAAAAAAAAAGTATAAATTTCTGTTTTTCAGCCATATCATCCTTGATTTAGCTCCATTTTCCTTGAAATTTTACTGTCACCCCCGTGCTACTATTCTGCATATTCCTTCATTGAGGCCCTTATCCCCAATTTCACTTCCTAAGGCCGAAATCCCACATTTGTCAATTTTTAAATTTTTTCATAACTTCTTTGATTCTCATCCAATCGCCTTCAAATTTTTCTACAGTGTTCATTTTTCAATTCTGCTTCATTGTCACTCTTTGACAAATTTTCCAATTCCTTCATCCCACCTCTGAAATTCACATTTTCTGCTTCTTGTCCCTAAAAAAGTGTCCAAAACCCCTTAAAACCCCAATTACCGACCCGAATTTTTCCCAAATCAAAAATCTTCTTTTACCGACACATCTTTTTATTTAAGGTCCACATATAATTATATTATTATTAATATTCAATATTATTTATGGCTGACATATAATATTTTTTTATTTTGTTAGGAACGAACATTGCATCATTTGCCCACACATGGTTTTAAAACCATATGCAAGGTCCTCCTACAATCATGGGTTGTTTAGGAGGCCTTGCACATGGTCTTAAAACCATGTGCAAGGCCTTCCTAAACCATGTACAATAAAACCATGGGTTGTTTAGGAGGCCTTGCACATGGTTTTAAAACCATGTGCAAATCCTACTAAACCATGTACAATAAAACCATGGGTTGTTTAGAATGCCTTGCACATGGTTTTCATGTGCAAGGCCAAAATTTTGTTGCAGATAATTCAATTTTGTGTTTTTTTTTGACCCACATATTTTTTTTAGGGATAATTAAATTTTTACTTTTTTATTGGTTTGTTAGGTAGGAAGATTACAACATCTCCACCATATTAGATTGTTTTTGTGGACGACATTTATTTTGGCCTATTAGAAAATTTAGTTATTATTAATAAAAATAACGTTATGAAAGTGATATTATTTTTTATTTTGTGTTACAAAATCTCTCCCATAATATTCAGTATCACTATTATTTTTTGCCGACATGTTACAAACGTTACATCACGTTACAAGATCTCTCCCATAATATTCACTATCACTATTATTTTTTGCCGACATGTTAGTAACATTACATCATGTTACAAGATCTCCCCCATACTGGGCTGTAAAGCACCTCTCCGCGCAATAATGTCTTTTTACACGTCAACTTTATTCAACCAAAATTTAAGTTACTAAACTTTTTATGCAAATAGTTTGTTTTGATATTCGTCACTTTGAACTAGTTGCAATTGAATATAACATAATGCCATTTTAGACATCAACATTATTCTACCAAAATTTATGTTACTAAACCTTTTATGCAATACTTTAAATTTAAGTTACTAAACTTTCTATGCAATAGTTTGCTTTGATATTCATCATTTTGAACTAGTTGCAATTGAATATAACATAATGCCATTTTAGGCAATCAACATTATTCTACCAAAATTTAAGTTACTAAACTTTCTATGCAATAGTTTGCTTTGATATTCATCATTTTGAACTAGTTGCAATTGAATATAACATAATGCCATTTTAGGCAATCAACATTATTCTACCAAAATTTAAGTTACTAAGCCTTTTATGCAATAGTTTGTTTTGATATCATGAGAAACATAAAAAAAAATATGAAGAAATATGAAGGTTAGAAGGGAACAATGCTATACAAAACACCATTGTAATTAAAGTGGACTAAGTTTGAATATAACAATATGGATGTTTTTCTTCAAATTCAAACTTTTTTAGAAAGGGTATTGTAAAAATAACATTGATTAATAGCCATTCAATTAACATGAAAAACATTTTCTAGTACAAAATTAGGGAATTACACATTTCAAAACCCAACTACGAAAATAGAATTAGCATCACAACTTGAGAACCTTTTGAGTTGGATACTTATCTTCTCAATATGAATAAAAAAATAAGGACTACAAATCATATGGTGTGAAGCACATAAATATTCCATAATCAATTCGAATAAAATAATTAAGGACTACAAATCCTATGGTGTGAAGCACATAAATATTCCAAAATCAATTCAACAAAAAGCGGGATTCAACATTCAACATACAGAGAGAAATAGTTACAAGCCTTAATGGAATATTCAACAAAAGAAACCTTCTTGTCCTTGGAATCTTGCATTTCCTACTTGTTGGATTGGAAAGCTCTTTGTGAGTTTTGAAATAATTATTATCAACATAGTTCGATTTTACACAATACCTACATGGTTTCAATTATTTATTTGGAGAAGCATTTGGGCTAGTGCAAGCTAATGAGGGTTTGATTTGACAAGTTAGATGCAATTTAAAACTAAAAAAACATGCATCCCTCAACTTACATGGATATTTTGAGATACTTACACAATGAATTTTTCTTTGAATAATAAGTTTAAATATATGAAATTGAATCATGTTTCTCCATACTTCTTCAACGAGACAGACTCTCTACTTCTCGGCTACTCAGTATTGGAAGCATTGACAATGTGATTGTTAAGAGGATATTGGAAGGGATTCTATCAAGAAGGTTGTTTCTATGGAGATGTGTATAATTGGTTGTAGAAAAGGAACAACTAGAAAAGGGCTTGCAGCTCCTCTCGAGCTCAACAATTGAAGCAACAATGGGAAACATGAGCAATAAAGTATAAAGAGGAGGCCATCCCCCAAGCCATTGAATCATAAATTGAAGTTGTTGAATGAGAGATATGTAACATGGAGGTAATCTTCTAGGAAGGGTAGTAACTCAATGAGATGGTCCATTGGGTTCAGGACCCCATGGAGACCAGATCTAGATTGGAATTATAAGATCACTCGTTGGAAATGTACTGGGTAGTAAAATCTCTGATGGGTTGAGCTCTAATAAAGAGATCAAAGGAAAGAGATGAAAACTGAGTCCCAAATCATGAATGGGAAGTTGAACATAATTGGGCGCCACTTGGGAGTTGAGTTTGTGGCAAAGGCTCATCCAAAAGGGAGCACTCTGGAGATCCCCCTCGTTACTAAGACAAATGAGGACAACCCTAATTAAACTTGGTCCATTTTCACACTAGTGGATTACTTTTGTTTATTCAAGGTTATTCCGTCATGTGGTATTGTTATTTTCCATAGTTAATTCTAAGTCCAGTTATAATAGAAGTGATGTATTTCAACGATTCTACAATCATATGAGCTTTACCATTTTTAGTTTTCCTATTCTGAATAAGGTTATTCTGTCATGTGGTATTGTTATTTTCCATAGTTAATTCTAAGTCCAGTTATAATAGAAGTGATGGATTTCAACGATTTTACAATCATATGAGCTTTATCATTTTTATTTTTCCTATTCTGAATAAGGACATGATAGGTATTCAAACTAATCAAACTCTGTACTTCATCCTGGTTTCCCCAGGAGGTAGGTTGAAGCATATTTTGAACTTGAATTTAAAATGCTAGTGGCAGGCTTGGTCTAGTATGATGTTTTCTTGTTTTTCTTAGTAATAGAAGGATCCTACTCTTACAAGCAAAAAAAATTATCTACTTTTCAATATGATTATTATATATTTTTATTTATTTTGGTCTCGCAAATAATTATAATAATCTTTGTTTTACTTTAAATTTTTGAAATTTAATAATAATAGAAATAAAAAATATTTCTTACATTACAAGCAAATATTTACATCAATATCATGTTCTGAATCCATGTCTCCACCTTAATACATATACAATTAGCTTGCTAAAATATCACTCTCTCTTGAACAATAATATCTAGGGTAAACCTTAGATTCAACTTAGGTCGGAGGATAACACTCCATTCCAAAACCAAGCGAGCTACACCCAATTGACTTTAAAAGAATTGTTTATACCTTAAAACTTTAAAATTTATACATTATCGATGAACAAAGTGATGTTAAGATGATTCCCAATGAACTTATAATTTGTGTGTTTTCAATATCAAGTTGTTAGATGATTTTTAAACATAATATTGATCCCCAGTTATGATATACTCATATCAAATACTATCACAATGTTTACACTTCAAGTGGATGCAAAAGCGGTTATTGCAACTAATCGACAATGTTTATTGTCAAAGGTGAAATTGTTATAGTTCTTATTAACTCAACAATAGAAACAAACACGTATGCTTATGACTGCCAAATTTGAACTTTTATTTGTAAGATAATTTTGTGTCATAATACATATGACATGAGTTGAATTAACACCACCAATGTTGATAATTATTAGCCTCAATTATTGTTTTTCAATCCTCATGAAATAAATCACAACTTTATTTTATAAAACCATATAGTTCAAAGACTGCTAGGCCATACATGAGTGAGTATGAGATACTCAACAACTATCAACAAAATAAGCATAAGTTATATACCTGTTCACATCCCAAAAATAAGGACTGCCTAGCTCATCAATAGGTTATAAAAAAACATCTATTATCTACATGAAAGAAGAAGCTGCATTAAATGTACATAGAAGTATCATAGCCAATAATGACAAGATCTAGAAGTCAGAAATGACTCAAACCCAAAGAAGTGGAAACACCATGTAGATTTTCCCATTTCTCCATAGACCTAGATGGGATATGTAGTCAAGTTTGGAATGTTGGTCCACCACATGGTTGCGTTCTTTGAAAATGTGTAGATAGTAGATCCTCTGGAAATGGGCATTGATCCTGATAATTTCCTTGAATAATGGAATCCATTAAATATTCCTAGGATGCTTCCCTATCTTCAGACGGTCGATCACGAAATTGGAATCACCAAATATTTGTATCTGCAGAATCTTGATAGAGAGAGAAAAAAAGTCAATAAGAGTATGATTGAATTGAATTCAACACAGTTATTGAAATATTCACCCATCCTAGCAGCAAAATAAACCAATGATCATTTATAGAATAAATAAGATCTCCAACACCACGAAACCTTGGCCAACCTTGAGCAACACCATCCACATAAGCTAAAAAGTAAGTTTTTATCAATAACTTATTCCTTAATGACACTTGGAGGCTTGATAGACTCAACTTGAGGGAAGAAATTGAATTTTCCCAAACATTTATTATCACTAACATGTGGGAGGAAAAATGGCTTTATATCTAAGCAAGCTAGACACTCCAAATAACAAAGTTCAGAAGAGCAGCATACTCATGATATGTAATTTTATTTATCTATGAATTCAAATCTTCCTTAATACCTAAACCATTCCAGAAAAAAGGAACAGTAGTGAGAAGAGAAAGATGTCTCCACACATCCATCATGTATAGACAGAACATGAAAAAGATGGGTGACATTTTCAGCTGGTAAGAAACACAGTGGACATCTCCTGGGACCACATCTAAGTCTATGAACCAATTCATCCCATATAAGAACCTTTTCCTCAAGAACGATCCAAAATAAAATCTTGATCTTATAAGGACAATTCATATGCCAAATAATCTTACACCACCATCTAGGAAGAGGTAACTCCTCCTCCTCTCTTATTGCTAAATAACCTAATTTAGGAACATAGCTACCTCTATTGACATTCTTAACCCAAAGTAGATCATCTTCCTTGTCACTAAAAAAAATGTTGCTAGTAGTTAGAGACTGGATATATCTATCCCAATGAGGCCTCTCCAAAGCATTTAAGGCTAAATCATCAGCTGATAGCCAAGATTATCTGAGAAAATTGTTAAAACCAAATTGTTGATCCTGATGGAGGAAAATATATGCCCTATCACTGAAGGAGATAATCATATCATTTGGGAGCCTATGGAAGTCATCACATCTTACCCAAGGATCTTGATGAATTTTTACTTTCTTTCCATTATATTCAATTTCCAATGAGCCTGAATGCAGTTATAATCACTTTACAAATGGTGTAAATATTCTTCAGAGACTTATCCTTGAACTTGAACCATTCTTCAAATGTAAGGGGAATAATATATTTTTGATGAATGACCATAACCCAGAGACCTTCACCCTTAAGGATTCTTTATACACATTTGGATGCTAATGCTTTGGAGAAACATGGAAGATCTTTAATGGGTCCAACAACCCAGATCATTGGGAAAATATATCCTTTCCATGCGATCGAAGGAAAAGAATTATCAGATTCATTTCCCCCCCTTAATAATTTTTAAAAAATCTTCTTGATTCTATTGAGAATTACAACTGGTACAAAGGATAAAAAGATCCAGAAAACAAGTATAGGTTCGAGAATAGAATTGATTAAAACCAGTTTACCCCCACGGGAGAAACACTTATTGCACCATAATTTGATCCTTTTTCGGTGTGTTCTATAAGACGGGGGACCTTTTAGATGCAATCCTACTTTTAGGAAACATTCTCACAATACATAAAAATAGAACATGCTCATGTTATGTAATGCTTGGTTTAGATACGACACGTATTTTAGGCTAGGAAAAACTTGCACACATTTTATAGATACAAAACGGACACGTGTTATGGAGAAACAAAAGGTGCATGTATTATGTAGAAGAAAAACACACATGCATTATGGAGAACCACAAAAACTGGTTTTGGTGCATGGATGGGGAAATGAATAAAAACAATAGTTTACAACATCAAGACTTAGGACCTATAGTAATATTTTAGCATCATCAAGAACAACATCTCAAACAACCATGCCTAACCTCTGAAGAGCATAATTTTTCTTTGTGTTGTAACATGGACACCATTAGGAGGCTTTAAGAACTAAGTATGGGTCAGAAAAGTTACATGGATAATAAAAGAAAATATAAATATTATTAGATAGGTGACCATGTTTACTTGGAAGTAAAAGAAAAATCAAGCTCGTTGAGCTTGTAGAGGTGTGGCAAGTTAGCACCTACATTTTGTGGACCGTTTGAGTTACTGGCCAAGAGAGGGACAATGGCATATGAGCTAGCTTTACTTGCTCACATAAGAGTCCATAATGTTTCCCATGTATCTTTGTTAAAGAAATATGTTTATGATACTAAACATGTGATTGATTGGTCCTTATTATAGGTGGAACCTAAAGGGGATTTTGCACCCGAACTCCTTCATATATTGGACAAGAGAGAGGTGTAGCTCAGGAAGCACATCATAGTCCAGTTGAAAGTGTAATGGAAGCTCTTCGAGGCCGATGAAGGTACTTGGGCGAATTAATCCACCACGAGAAAGGCTTACCTCGCCTTGTTTCATGATTTCATTCTGATTCTCTAGAACACGAGGGACGGTGTTGTTCTAAGCGGGGAGGGATGTAATATCCCTCATTTTGACCTAACACTTATGGGAATAAGCCCCATTGCTTATGATGTTACTTTGATGTTTTAATTGGTATATTGGGCCTAAGACCCCAGTGCACATGAACATGATGATTTGTTTGATATATTGGTTGTAAGCCAATTGAATATGTTTTATATATGATTTCATGTGTTGGGAGTGGACCCTGAAGCACATAGTTGATGAGATGTTTTGTGTTGAGCGAGGAGCTTTGGAGCACATGGGTATTTGATTTTTGTGTTGAGCGAGAAGCTCTGGAGCACATGAATGTATATAATTGTGTTGAGTGAGAAGCTCTGGAACACATGAGTTATGAAAACATTTATGTTCAGCATGAAGCTCTGAAGCACATAAAAAGATAAAATTGAAAGTGTTGGGAATAAACCCTAAAGCCTTCCAAGTTGATGTTGAGCATATAAGCTTTGGAACATCAGACCTTTCTAATTGTATCCCTAGGTGTATCCTACAAATACATCCTAGCATTATTGTTGAGTGAGGAGCTCTGGAATTGCACTAAGTTTGTAACTCCCTATTTTTAGTGTTGAGTATGGGCTCTAGATAAGCGCTAGGAGTTACTGAAAAGAATTAATAGGTTGAGTTAAAATGACTCTGATAAATAATGATCTCATCTTACTTATTTTTAAGTGATTAAATGAAATTTCAAATTTTTGTATCTCATCAAGTATTGAAGAACTAACAATTCACACTCAATTACCCAGCATTAACAATTCATAGGCATATTTGACCTCTATATAGATGATTGAATCACTTGGTAACTACCACGTTCCACCCAACCATGAACCAGAACCGTTCCTGGTTTAAATCCAGATCTCCCCGAGCTGGTTCCAACATGCAAGTAGCTTAGAGCTCCTAAGGTGAGGCTTCCCTAGTTTGTATATCAGTTCTGGATCGGTTCTCGTTCTTCCTCTTAGGGAAAATGTTCTCCCAGAACTCTCTTGGGAATTAGCAGGAAGAATAATGACTCCCCAAAAAGATACAATGAGATCTCCAAGCCTCTCTTTGGCTTGGGACTTTATAGACAGGCTTTTCAGTCAAAGGGACAGTTAAATCAAGAATCCTTGATTTCTTGATTTAACCCTTTTTATTAAATCTAGGTATTTTTAATACATTAACTTAGGAACTTTAACTAGTTCCTATTTAGACCTGTGTAGGTATTATACTATTTATTATCTTTTAGTAATAAATAATAATAGATGAAGATTTTCCTTCTTTCTTATATTATTAATATTATTACTATATTTATTCTTTATGCGTACCGTGTATAAAATACATAATAATATAACATTTGTTAACATTTGTCTTTGGGCATCATGTATTATGATCCCTAGAATTTTGACACTTTCTTCATTAAGGTCATCAAGCAGATGGTTAGGTCTTCTCGACTAGGCAACTCTAAACATCCTTTCATGTTGGATTCCCTCGTATAACATGGTAGTTCTTCAATATTTGATGAGTATATAGAAATTCAAAATTTCATTTAATCACTTATAAATAAGTCAGATGAGTTCAATATTTTTCTCGAGTCATTTTTTCACTTGGGAATCATTAATTCTTTTTAGTAACTCCTAGCATTTACCAAAGCCCATACTCAGCGCTAAAAACAGGGAGTTACAAACTTAGTGTGATTCCAGAGCTCTTCACTTAACGCTAATGCTAGGATGTACTTGTACAATACACCGAGGGATACAATGGCCAAGGATCCGATGTTCCAAAGCTTGTGCTGAACATCAACATGGAAGGCTCTAGGTCTTATGCCCAACACTTCCAATTTATCTTTTCATGTGTTCCAGAGCTTCATGCTCAACAAAAATATAATACTCATGTGCTACATAGATTCTTTCTCAACACAAACATCATTTACTGATGTGTTCTAGATCTCCTCGCTCAACACAAAACATCAACTACTCATCAATTATGTGCTTCAAGGTCCATGCCCAACACAAGTAAACACACACACACATGCACACACATATATCATATGCAATTGGCTTATGCTTAGTATATCAAACAAATCATCATGTTCATATGCAATGTGGTATTCGACCCAGTATATCATAATAAACATCAAGGTAACATCATAATCAATGGGGCTCATGGCCATAAGTGTTAGGTCAATAATTTGGGATATTACATATGGACGATTTCATTAACATATTTTTGGATCTGTTACATTATGTGCCTTACATAAAGGACGAGAAAGTGAAAATACAACAATTTTTAGGATGTCTTCCTCCCAACTTTCAGGAGAATATTGAATTTGGCATGCCTAAACAATTGGATACCACCCTACACAAAGCTAGGATTTTCTATGAGCATGGACAACTGAGGCAAGAAAATATCAACAGAAGCAGAGACAGGTCTAGGACCTTCTCAAAAAACCGCAAACCAGGTTTTAACCCACCGTCGTACATAAAACATAACAACAGTTTTCCAGCCAATAATAACTTTGACATAACCTGTACAAAGCCATAGGTACTAGCACTGAATGCTAACAAACCAATAGAAGATGGGGGAGCCAATGTTGCCCTCTTACAAATAAAATGCTGGAAATGCCAAGGGCCCTATTATGCTTGAGACAGTAAGAACAAGACCAATGGAGTCTTGCACAAATTACAAGAAGAACCAACAATACAGGACATAGATGGAACACCGCAGATTTATGTAGCCCTAGATGGTCGACAAGAATACCATCAGGATACCTTGGTTGAGATAGAAGGTAATATTTTCAACACTTTTATTTCAATATTGATTTACCCCGGTGCTTTCCGGAGCTATTTATCGCCCAAAAATGTTGATTTATGTAAACTAGATAAATTTAAACATGATAAACCCTAGTTGGTGCAATTAGCCACGGGTACGAAATGAAAGGTTTCAGAAATAGTTAAATACTGTAAGGTAAAAATGAATGGTTTTCCTACTAGAATAAAATTGAACATCTTACCCTTAAGATGATATGATATACTTATCGGCATGGACTGGTTGGAACAACACCATGTCATACTCGATTGCCCACAAAAGTCAATCTAGTGTATGGATCGGAAAGGGAATTCGGTAAGTATTCAAGGCATACCCAAGAAAGTTTCTGTAAGACAGATATCCTCTTTACAAGAAAAGAAGTGCATTAGGAAAGCATGCAAACTGTTTGCAGTAAACATCCAAGACATAGAAGCTAAAAGAAAACATCACATTGAGGACTTTCCAGTTCTTGTAGAATTCAAAGACATATTTCCCGAGGAGATCCCAGGATTACCACCGAAACGAGACTTAGATTTTTCCATAGAACTCACATAAGGATTAGTTTCGACTTCAAAATCCCTTTATCGCATGAGCACACCAGATTTGGTGGAACTCAAGCTGCAGTTGTAGGAGTTGATTGAGAAGGGATATATCCGACTGAGTGTGTCCCCTTGGGGAGAACCAATACTTTTCATAAAGAAGAAGGATGGTACGATGCATATGTGCATCGATTATCTTAAACTTAACAAGATGACCATCAAGAATTGATACCCACTCCCTAGGATCGATGACTTGTTCGATCAAGTAGGAGGAGCCAAGATATTTTCGAAGATTGACCTACAATCTGGGTACCATCAAGTATGGATTGACGATGAGGATATTCACAAAACCTCCTTTCGTATGAGATATGACCATTAATATTTTGTAGTGATGCAATTCAAGTTGACCAATGCACTCGCAAAATTAATGTGTATGATGAAAAATATATTTAGTAGATACCTGGATAAGTTTGTTTTGGTCTTTATAGATGACATCCTAGTTTAATTTGAGAGTAAAGAGGAACAAGAGGAGCATATTTGCATAGTACTACAGGTTTTACAAGAACACCAATGCTACACCAAGTATGGTAAATGTGATTTTTACAAACCATAGATACAGTACTTAGGTCACATCATCTCCGAGAAGGGGATAGCTGTGGACTCGTAAAAGATTAAAGCCATAGAATATTGGCCTACCCTTGTAACTGGTGTCACCGACATTAGATCCTTTTTGGGATTAGCCTCTTATTACCAGAAGTTCATTGAGAACTTCTCGAGGATATCTTGGTTAAGGAGATAAGAAGGTAGTAGAGGGTGGACAATAGAATCCATAGGAAACTACCCCTACTGCAAATATGGATAGAAGGGAGTTACTAGAGGAAATCCCATGACAATTCAGAATTCCCAAAACTCAAGAGAGAGGCAAACAATCAAGTAATGGTAGGCATCAAACAACATGATCAAAGGTAAGTACTAACTAAAATCCTACATTAGCTACAATGAAAAATAGAATTAGACTTAGGTCAAAAGACAAGGATTTTAATGGATTTATATGAGCGGGATGAAGAGGTAAAATCGTTTACAAATTTTTCTTTAACTGCGTATGATCCTATAAATTTTAATGAAGATGTTAAGGAATAAGTTTGGGTTAAATCTATGGATGAACATATTTCAAATCCATAGAAAGAATTAATACTTGGGAACTTGTACATTTTCTTGAAAGGACTGTATTGGTGTGAAGTGAATCTACAAGACAAATCTAAATGTTGAAGGAGAAGCATAAGAGAAGAGTTGTGGCTCAAGGGTTCAATTAAAATCCCGATATTGATTATAATGAGACCTTTGTACCTCTATCCAAACTTAACATTGCGAGGATAACTTGTTATTCATTAAAGCATAGAGAAAATGGATTGCATCTCAAATGGATATTAAGTAATCATTTTTAAATGGATTTTACATTTTTATATGGATTTTTGGAGGAAGAAGTATTTATAAATAAGTCTTTTGGATATGATATTTATGGACAAGAAGACAAAGTCTATAGGCTGAAGAAATACCTATATGTACTGAAACAAAAACCCAAGGTTTGGTACAAAAAAAATGATGAATATTTGAAAAACAATGGGTTTAGTAGGATTCGAAGTGATCCAACCCTATAGACAACGGTAAATAGGGAAGGTAAAATCATGATAGTTTGTTTATATGTTGATGGTTTAATTTTCACTGAAGACCCTCATTAGATGATTTTAAAACAACCATGAAAACAAAGTTTGAAATGATTGATTTAGGGATTATCAAGTATTTCCTTGGTATAGAAGTTAATCAACTTGAGAATGGTATTTTTATTTTTCAATAAAAGTATGCTAAGGACATATTGAGAAGGTTTAGGATGGAAGATTGTAAGTCACCTGTAATACCAATTGCAACTAGTACAATGCTAAGCAAGAAGGATCATGGGTCAAGTATTGATCCAACTATGCATACGAGGCTAGTTGGAAGTCTCATGCATTTGAAAACAATAAGACCTAACATTTAATGTAGGTTGTAAGTTTAATTTATGGGTTTGTGAAGTCTTTGAAGGTTATCCATTGGTAAGATTGTAAACAAAAATTGAAATATATTGTTGGGACAATAGAATATAGAATTATGTATATGTCAGATTCAAATTTCAAGTTTACTAGTTATACAGACATTGATTTTATAGGAAACAATGATGATATGAAGAGAACATCTGGTTATGTGTTCAATTTTCAATCTAGTATAGTAACTTGGGCACCTAAGATGCAATGATATTGTCATATATAGAATCAGAGTGTGTAGTGGAGAAACATGTCATACAATCTAGATGATGAGAGTTTTGAGTATGTTTTTACATGAACATGAAGGACCAAATATGACCTATTGTAATAAAAAATATTACATTACGTTGTCAAAGAGTCACGTTTTTCATAAGAAAAGTAAGCACATTGATTGAAAATATCATTTTATTAAAGAGCTTGTGAATTGTAATGAAATTTCTATTTAGTTTGACATATTTTAATATCTTCATTCAATCATATTTACAAAACCCATCTCTACGGAATTGTTTGAATTTCATAGTCTCTAATTTAAGAATTTGTATGATGTAGACAATAAGATAGTCTGAAGTTTTTGCAAAAATAATTAATGGGGTGAATGTTGGAGATAATTATTTATTCAATCCCCATTTACATTCAAGTTGGTATTATCAGGTAGACATGGTTCATGTTTTGCAGTAGTAAATATTAAGGTTAGCTCGATCAATTTAGTCGACAAGGCACTAAGGAAGTCCATATTTGCATTGAATAAATTTTGTAGGTTGAAGCAGGGTTGGAATTTCAAATGAAGGACACTTGTCAAAATTTCCGGTAATCATCAAAATCTGAAACGTTTTCTATATTCTAAGCCAGATTTTGATGGTCTCCCTAAAATATTAGCTGTATTTGATAGGTAAATTGGCCCATGACGGGACTTTACCAGTCAAATTCCATCCCTTGGTTGAAGTGATGGAAACATGTTAGTATTGTCAAATATTTAAGTTTGCATCCACCATATTGAATGCCACCATTTGTAGTTAAGTTTCAAGTTTGTGGTGAAGTCCAAAGTTTTGAGAAAATTTACCCTAATATTGAATCAAAAGATGACACAAGGTAGCAGCGGAGTGGTCGTCAATTCCCACAATGATGTCAATGAAAGTGTTTAAGAGATGCACTGACATATTTAGTTTGACAATTTATCAGAGGTTGAAAAGTGTCAATAGATAAATGATCATTGGGATGTTATATTGAAGGTGTCAACAAAGGTGCTCAAGAGGAGTCTTAATAGAGAATGATGATAGGAAAGTTCGACAGAATGAAAAGTGGAAACAGTCGAGTGAACATCGATGTGTTATATCGAAGGTGCTCAAGAGGAGTTCCTATATAGAAAACCAATAAGGAGATGACAAGTGGCATTAGCTGATATTGGAAGATGTCCATAGAGTGTTTGGAGGAGAACTACAGTAGGTAAGTCCGATAGCGTGTCATATATTTGGTTTTGAGGGCTTTTGTAATAGTTTCCACACATATGTAATTTTAATTGTTCATTAAAAAGGATAATCCTGATTGCATACTCTTTTGTTAGGAAGACGTGGTGACATGGGACCACCTCTCCCAAGTAGTTAGGTATTTGGCTATTGAAGCACTACACATAGAGTATATTAATATATCTAATGTTTAGTCAAGAATTGCTCATGTATTTGGAGCTTTTATCTTGAAGGTTGCCCCCTTGAGGAGGCGTGTGAACATATATATCTATTTTATTTATTGTCTCTTATGTTTCATATATTTTCTCTAAATTTGTAGTTTAGATATATTACAAGTGGTATCAAATATATTTATTATGCCAAAATGGAATAATTTTTGAAACGAGGGTTTTTCTGTTTCAAACAATTCATCCTAGAATTTTCACTCCAATTTGTTTTGTATACAGTTTTAGGATTTGAAATTTTAAGGGTATAAAAAGGACATGAAAAAGTAACTTCAGTCACAATTTTATAATTTGGGTTGGTATAATTTCATTTATATACTCTTTTTAATTTTGGGTTGTTTCTAATCCAAAAGGTTTGACTCCTTCAAAACAACCATCTTAACATTTTTACTACATATTTTTCTTGAAAAGTTTGAAGTTCTGAAATTTTTAGGTTATAGAAAGAATGTATGGAAGTAACATGTGTCAAAAGTACAACTTCTAAATCCCTACACTTTCAAAGATACACTCTATGTAAGTTAGGATTTCTTACTAGCCCAAAAAGTTACCTTAAACAAGTGTTCTAGGTAAAATTGTTCTATCCGAAGTTCTAAAATCCAAATTCAATGGCACCGGTTTGTATTGAAAAGAAGACGTACCAATATATTTCTAGTAAAATTTTTATTTTGGACCTGAATATTTTGATGCTTGGAAAGCCATACAAGTTCTTCCTTCTCAAATGGACAAAATTGACAAGTTTTGGAAAAATGACCCTAAATTTTCTTGGTATATTAGAATTTAGTAAAACCTATGGGATTGCAGAGTAGACATATGAGACTAATATAAAAAAAAAATTAGCCTCAGAGATACAAAAAAATTCAAAGTTACAAAAGCCCCCATACCATCTCCAAATTACGGTTTACAAGGAGTTGTGCTTACTTCTAAATTTTCGCCTCAAATCTTATCTTGAAAAGTGATCTATTTTCCAATAATTGTAGAACTCATTTTTGGGAAAGCAATCTCAATTTTTAATTTTTTTACAAGACATATTTCAACATCTTTAAACAAATTAGTTTAATTTTTTCATGTGGTTAAACTAGGGATTAGGGAAGCATACACAGAGAAAATACAAGGGTACTTAAGACACTTTGTTGTGCAAACTTATAGCCTTTGTTGGCACCCTTTCAAGTAGTACCACATCAGAAAATGCCTATGTTTTTACAGTTACTTCAAGATACCCTTGAGTATATCAAAGGTCCCATAGGTATGTCTGGAACCAACCCTAGATAAAATATTCAACCATCTTATTGTTGTAGTACATTGAGAACAACACTCAGTGAGATCATTGTCTTGATGTACTTGGGTTGTCTTGTAGAATGGATAAGGGCATGGTCTAGACTCTTTAGTTAGTTCCCTTTGTCAATGCCCCTTTGAGTAGTACCACATCAACCAACACTTTGATGCAAAAATACCTTGCAGGTACCCTTGAGTAAATTGGAAGCTCTCGAGGAACACATAAATCCAACCTTACTTAAACTTGTGGTTTTCCTATTGCTATATTACACAAATAATGGAATTATGGGAGATCATTCGCATGTACTAGGGAATTGGGTAGTCTAGCTAAGGGTATGGCCTATCCTCCTTACTTGGTGTCGTGAAAGATTTGATTGAGTACTATTGTTGGAAACCATTGAATATATCAAAGAGATATATAATTCCTTTGTTCTTAGGACCCTAAAAACCTATCATTTGCAATGTGACAACACATTTCTTACAACATTGAGTAGAATGAATTTGGGAATTATATCAATGCAATAATGATCAACATGGAGTATTACTCCGACCGACATATTTTAAAAATTTGGATCCTATCGACACCATGACCCATCTCAAAGGATTCATTGCGTCGTGTTGAGTGCCTGGGTAAACCTCTCTAGTAAATTTTTTAATGTTGATCCAACATTACAATTTTCATGATATATCTCAAAAGACTTATATCAAGCCATTACTAATACATATGAGCAAATTTGCGATGGTTTTTCGTTGCTATTTCCACGTTTTCTTGTCTCACTTGTGACGATAACGATTTTGATGTTTCATGGCACTTATTTTGTCGATATAACGACGAAATTTATAGGGCGTCTATATAGAGACAAAATATGGCCACCACGTGTCTTCTATACAGTGGCATTGAAATCAATTTTTTTTTAATTCATTTTCTACTTTTTGTCGCTCTATCGACAAAACGTTCGTCCCTGTAATGACGCAAATATGGCCAAAAACTGTTAGACAAAATTTTGTTTCCACGCAAAACCGTGGAACTACTTTGACGAACAATTGTCACTCTCTCGACGAATTCTGGAATTTGAACAGAAATTTTTTCCACGAAAAACTGTGGAAAGCCACTCGGGGTTTCAACGGTTTTGCAATACCCGCGGCGAACTTTTGTCGATATTAAGACGGAACCTAAAGGTTTCAAAAAAATTTAAAAAACCATGGAAAGGCACCTTCCTTTCCATTGTTTTGGATATTCAATAAGTGCTTGTGATTGATGTGCAGTCTCGTGGGGTTTTTGTGTCTATGGACAAGCGAATCCACAGATACACTTCAAGAATCAGCAGTCAATAAATCAATACATTGGATAACTTATCCCATTCAATTATTTCTAGTGGCATGATTATATGCCTAGAGTAAATTTTGTAAGCACTTATTCAGAACATAGCATCTATTGTATACTGGTATGATGTATAAAATTCCATGTCAGTTTCTAATTACTTACAATATTTCCATACTTATTCATCACAACCAAATAGGGTCCTTACAGAATGATATTATTCACACCCTCTATGCATATGAAAATTGTATGGTTTCATCTGGGTCCAATGTGCATCCTATGAACTTCCAAAGTTTTTATGAGGCAGACAGAAAGCTGATAGAAAAGAACAACGACAGAAAGAACACCACAACCAAAAACCTGAGAAACTGCTCCAAAGGATAAAAAAATAACAACCACTAGAAGGCCACCGCTACAAACACGCCACATGAGGTAAGATCCCATACATCACTAACGCTGCAGCAGGTTCAGGACTATGGGTCGTTGTGAATCAAGGAAATGCTGTCAAATCCACTGCAAAAACACCACCAAGAAACAAGAAGCAACGTCCTTTGCAAAAACACTAAAAAAAAAAAACAGTGGTACCATTGATGCAACAACTCCTAGTGTCGCCGCTGCAAAAGACACACAACGAGGTACCGGCGGCCACTACCACAGGTCGTGCCGCATAATTCGTGGGTCGTCGCCACTGTGCTGCAAAGGTGGAGAGCCTCTGCCACAGGTGAAGGAAAATAGGGGTTTAGTTGAGTCACAGAGGAAACCCCATGGGTTTAGTTGAGCCATGGAGGAAGATGGTTTCGTTGTGCCACAGAACGCCACCAGAAACCCAAACAACCCCCTGAAGCCATCGGAAGGGAGCAAAAAAACCCCTCATATCCATAGAGATATAGTAATGGAATCTAGGGTAGGAACTCTATACTCCCGCACAAAACCTTCAAAATGACTCTCAAAATGCTCAGGAACCCTAGCTCACTCCAGTTCTCTCCACAGAAAATGTAGCATATTAGCTTGTTCTCCTGGAAATTTTTTTAGCTTGTCATATATTGTATGATCGTTACAATATGATATAAGTTTACTTTGTTATAATATAATAAAGTTTCAATATTGTATAGGTATCAAACTCTGAATTGTGGGGAACATGATGTTTTTAAATTAGATGGGGGGCGATTGGGTTAGGGTTTCGATGATGCTGTTCCATGGACGAGGATGCATTGCTGAAGCTAGCCATCACATGTAGCTCTGGAGATTAAAATTCGACACTTCTGCTTGCTTTGTAATCTCAGCAGCCTCAGATAACCTTTTCTGATGACCCATCCTTTACTCCTTCAAATTTTTTGTGGTCACATTGGATCTCTGGCTAACCCTTTCTTTGCGGCTGTATTTTTGGGATCTTATCACCTTTTTACGTTGGTTTTTTCTAGAACTTGCATGGATGACATTTTGAGGCCACATTGTTTCATGATTTCAGTCACCATCTCCGATTAGTGTAGTGATTGTTGACGCTCGACTTGCTCATCTTGGTTGGTGTCGAGTATCCAGGCTGTGGCGGTTGTCTGTGACTGCAGGATTCTCATCGATCCCAGGTTTTAAGGTACTATGTTGTTGGTCATCCTCTTGTTTCTTTGTTTATTGTTTTGGGTTTCTGGGTTACTGTATGTTTTTTCCCTTTTCGATCTTTGATGGATTTGCATATCACATGGAGTCAACCGTCCTCCTGAGGGATAGTACCAACCATGCTAAAAAAGTGGGAATTCCTTGACTGCTCATTTTTTGACCTCCAATTGTTTTCTTCCCCTGGGTTTTGGCTCTTAACTCTTTAGGGTTTCCTTTTTTACCTGGGTTCTTTCGTAGGGTTGTGAGTTCGTAGTCTCTTGGCTCTGGTTGTCTCTTCCTTTGTGTCCTTTTCCTGTGATTGGGATTTTTTAGGTGTGGTTGTCCCTTACTACTGTCAGTTGTTGTGACCACTCTTTGTCGTGGTCAGTGTTTTGTGACTCGATATGGAGTCTCCTGAAATCTGTCCACCCAGTGGTCCCCTTGGGGGTCTTAATCGACTGTCCCATTATAACTCCTCCCGGCAACAAGCCAAACTCATGAAAGCACTAGATACTAAGTGGTGTTATGTTATGGGAGGGACATTATGCTGTATACGGTTTCTGAGTTGTGTCGTAGGGCACTTATTGGTCGTCTTGAATATTGTAGTATGAATAAGGAAGAGTGAGTGGCATGGGATAGCACTCATTGGAAACCGATCCTAAACTATGTACTAACTATCATTCTCTTGGAAAACAGATGGTTAGTTTTTGTTTTCATTGAAGATGCGAATGCCTCATGCATACTTGACTCTCTCTGGACTATCGATAACTGCTTGTTGTTTCTCAGCCCCTGGCACACAAATTTCGATGCACTCAAGGAAAGAGTGGTCAAACAACACCTTTGGGTTCTATTGCCGACTTTACATTTCCCTTATGGAATAAGGATTTCTTGATAGGTGTTTCCAACTCCATTGGGATATTTGTGGCTTTAGAGAAATATTTCGACCAAATATTTGATAAAAGAATAGCCAAGGTTCTGGTTGAGCTAGATGTCTCCAAAGGGCTCCTCCCAAAAATCGATATTATTGGGGACTGTTCGATCTTTACCCAAATATTGCATTATCTGAACATTCCCTTAAAATGCAACTATTGTCACGAAACTGGCCATTTAAAGTCTAAGTGCTCTTCTCTACGACATGGTCTACCCTTAAACCTTGGCTACTCTGAGTCTGTTCCTTCTTCAGGTATGCCTATTGAGCATTCACCTCCCTTAGCTTCTTCTGGTTCTCCCATGTGGGCCCTTATGATTCCTCCTCCTTGACCTCCTTCGGTGATCTTACAAAAGGGGAAATTCAGTACATTCAGGACATTGAGACTCTAGCCAAGGCCGCTGCATCGGTGAATCCTTCATGGTTGCTTACTACTTCACAAACTACTAGCTCCGATCCCATTATTGAGACCCCACACACTAATAATTCATTTTTTCATCCTCCTACTTTCTCATTAGAGGACTTTCCACCTCTTCTGAGAAACACATCCCCTGCAACTTCTGATCCATCTCACAACTCCATCTCCTCCCCATCCTTTATGGATCCATCGCTCCTCAATTCTTTGGATATTTTCTTGGGAAAATCACCTTTATCAACTTCTACAATTCCCTTGGATTCTATTAGGTTTGAAAATGTAACTATCCGCAAGTCAAGTAAAGAAAAACCTACTAGTGCTTCTCTTTCTTCGGGCCTCTATACTCCTCTCTTGGCTAGGATCAAAGCAGTAGCCAAATCAACGAACTCCCCGCAGGAACTTATAGCATTGTCACCTAATTCTTAGGTTGACCTATGAGGATCATCTCTTTGGATATCTGTGGGTTTGGGGGGCTTCTCGAACAAAAAACCTTGAGGTATCTCTTCTCTACTCTGAAACCTCACATGATTTTGATTCAAGAAACTATGTGTGATCATGTATCTACACTTTACCTTTTTCTAAGATGAAACCTGGATGAGAGTTTTGTGCTCTTGAATCTCATGGTCTCTCTGGAGGACTGCTCATTGGTTGGAACCCACATCTTACTCGCTGTAAGGCCTTCCAATCCTTTGCTGATATCTTGGTCAAAGCGAGTTTTAAGGGTATTGAATTTTTCTTCTCTATTATGAACTGCTATGGACCCTGTTCTAACATAGTCACATTTTTGGATAATGTCCTTGCTGGAGGCATATTTGACTATCCCAACCTTATACTAGTAGAGGACTTAAACTTTACCCTATCTGACACTGATATCTGGGAAATCAATGCTCGCATGGATCATATGGTACATTACTTTAATCAACTTTTGTATTCTATTAATATGGTGGAATTGGCCCCTCATCACCCTAGCCCTACTTGGAGGAATGGGAGGCCTGAGCTAGAGGGTGTTAGCAAGCGCCTAGATAGGTTCTTGGCTTCTCTCCAACTTATTCCTACTCTCAATTACTACAAGTTTTGGATACATCCCTCTAAGGTCTCGGATCACTACCCGGTATGCCTTGAGTGGAACCTGGACCCTACCTGTCATCTTTACCCTTTCAAGTTCAATAGAGCCTGGCTTTTGGAAAAATAGTTTAGTGATAATATCCACTCTTCCTAGATATCCAATGTGCATTGTTCTCTTGAACCTATGTTAGCACTGAACTTTAAGCTCAAGAGGATGAAGGGTAGTGTTAAGGATTGGGAAAAAAAGATGAATCTGATAAAAGCAAAAGAGTCAAAAGATATAGACTCAACCGTTCAGGCTCTCCTTGTGACTCACAACTTTGATATTCTGTCTGTAAATGAGGCCACATAGCTCTCATGACTAAAGGGTCATAAGAGAACTTTGTTGTCTCACTAGATTCTTACCTGGAAACTCAAGAACAGAGTGGATTGTCTAAACAAGGGGGATGCTAATACCAAATTTTTCCATAATTTTTCTTCACCCAGAATAAATTCTAAAGCTATTTGGGGCCTTTTAAACCATCATGGTGAATTGATTGAAGATGATTCATAGCTTGAGCTTATGGGGGCCTCTCACTTCTCTGACCTCTTCATTGATGATGGGGCTACTAATATTGAGGATCAACTCAAAGATATCATTCTTTTCCCCTCCTTTGTTCTTGAGGAAGAAAAAGAATATTTTCTGGATGATATCTCTTTATCTTATATTGAAGGTGTTCTTAAAGAATTCAAAAAAGATAAAAGTCTTGACCCGGAGGGATGGTTGGTTGAATTTTACCTCCATTTCTTTGATCTAGTTGGTCTACACATTCAAAGGGAGGTTGATTAGTATAAGTCTAAGGGTAGGGTGTCTGGTGCTCTCAACTCTACATTTATTACTCTTATTCCTAAGTGTGATAAACCTACTTCCTTTGCTCATTACAGAGCTATCTCCCTCTGTAATATGGCCTATAAGATCATCTCCGACTTGGATGCCATCAGATCAAAACCTATCCTCGACAGATCCATCTATCGGAATCAGTTTGGGTTCTTGCATAATAGGAAGATCATAGAACCTATTGGCATTGCACAGGAAGTAATGCACTCTATAAAAGTTGAAAAGAAAAAACTTATGATCCTCAAGCTAGATTTGGTCAAAGCCTTTGATAGGGAGAACTGGAATTTTCTTAGGTTGGTTTTGCTTCATATTAGTATTCTGATGATTGGTTTCAATTGGATTTTGGGCTATGTAGAATCATCAGTTTTTTCTATCCTAGTTAGTGGTACACCATCCAAATTATTCCGGTCTCTAGGGGCATCAGACATGGATGTCTCCTTTCCCCTCTTCTCTTTATTTTGATTATAGAAAGCCCGAGTCTTCTGATTAAGAATGTTTTCCAAAGAGGACATATTTCTGGTGTCAAGGTGTCCTCTTCGCTAAATCTCACACACCTTTTATTTGTAGATGATGTTATTTTGTTTGGTCTAGGAACTCTTGAGGAATGACAGCACTATAAAGAATTGTTAGACCTCTTTTGTTCCGCGACAGGCATGGAGATCAATGATGAGAAATCCTCATTCCTATACAATGATATGGATGAGCATAGCAAAGAAAACACCTTTGCATTGCTACCCTTTAAAATGGAACCACTTTCGATGGGATTTAAATACTTGGGGTACTATCTCAAACGTCTTGGTTATTGTGTTGATGACTGGCGTTGGATTTTAAAAAATTTTAAGAAAATAATAAGTAACTGGACATATAGGCTTCTATCTCTTGGTGGGAGGCTAGTTTTGGTTAAATCAGTCTTGTTAGGGCTGGCTGTCTATTGGCTCACCCTGGCTCGGATGCCTAGAACTATTCAGAACTATCTTAGGAGATCCATTTTCAACTTCCTCTGGGGTAGTACTAAAGGAAAACAAAGGCATCACTTGGTGGACTGGCATAAGATCTCCAGACCTTATTCTTTTGGTGGATGGAACATAAACAATTTGGATTGGTTTAGTCTGGCTCTTAGACTTAAAAGTTTATGGTTGGTATTGAATGATGTGGGCTTCTGGTCTCTGATTGTCAAACATAAATACCTTAAAGATAGGTCTATTGAAGAGTCGCTTCGACTACAGGTTTTTAATATCCAAGGCACTTCTTTCATCTGGAACGGCTTCATCAGAGAACTATCATGGATAACTAGGTTCTTGGGATGGAAGGTTGGAAATGGTCAAAGCTTAAGGATAGTTGCAAATCCAATTGCTGGTTTAAATTCATATTTTGTGCTACCTGAGGATTTAAGGATGTACTAAAAAAATTATGATATTTCTACTCTTGCAGATGCTCTTTTTTGGGGATGGGGCTCTTATTCTCATCAGTATTGGCTTATTGTTGATCAACTTGATTTAGATGCTGACTGGAAGGAGGCCTGGACTTCGTACATCGACAGGATTTCTCATGCAGGAACCAGACTTAAACAGGGACTGGACTAACTGGCTTGGATGCATAACAACAAGTTTGGAATGGTCACAACAAGATTGGCCTATGATCTTATTGCTACTTGCTCCCTCACTACACAGCTTGACAAGACTCTGGTTCAGATCTAGAATTATAATTTACCATTGAAAATTATCTGTTTTATATGGCTCTGCTTAAACAATTGTATCAACACCTGGGACAATTTACTTAGGAAGGGATGGATTGGTCCCAAATGCTAGAGTCTGTGCTTCTCGGATTCCGAATTTGTCGATCATCTGTTCATTGGTTGTCGGTTTACAAACAAAGTGATTACAGGACTCAGTGCTGCTCTTAATCGGCCTATACTATGGAATGAACCTTCCTATTTACAAAATTGGATTAAATGGAATGAGGTTGAAAAGGAGTTTTTGTATCTTCCTTTACTCTTGTCTTGGCAGCTATGGATCTCTAGAAATAAGACCATCTTTGAGAATTATAGAGCAGGCCCGAAACACATTATATTTAATATTTTGGAGCAGCTGAAAGCACATCTAGTGCCTTTATATCGGAGATCTAGTAGAATATTTTCAGCACTAGCACCAACATATGACTACCCTACTAGTTTTTTCGACGACGCCTCTGCCAATAGGATTGGTGGCATAGGTGTTCACATTCTCATCAGTGAGAAACACTACTTCTGTATTAAAATGGCTATGGACAGAGTACCAATACAAGATCTAAATTGTTAGCACTCTGGGTACTGTTGGTCTTTTCTAAGTATATTGGTCTGCCATATATAAATATTATGGAAGATTCGTAAGTCATTATCAACTGGTTCAATGGTCATGCTACCCTTTCTGCTCTTGACCTCGATGGATGGTGCCATATTATGAGAGAGCTCTAAACTTCCTTTATCCATCTCCACTCCGCACATGTTTTCAGATAACTTAATGTTAAGGAAGATGGCTTATCTAAGGAGGCTCTTCTTTTAGCTTCTGGTAGTCTCTATTTCATGGAATTCACTCAGGGTGAATGCATTGGAAAGGGAACATTTCAACTCTATTGCCTCTCTGTCCTACTCACTTTCGCTCCTTTTATTTGGGCCTGAGTATGGTTGCACACCTCTTGGTGTCTTTATGTTGCTTTGACCACTCACTTTTCTGAGCAGGACTACCTAGAAGTGCCTCCCTAGATCAGCTACATGGCCTTGACTTTCTCTACTTTCGTGGGGGGTTTGGGAGATGGTTTCTTTGAGATGAGAACTTGTTTTACTTAGACCATTGTTGGAAGGATTCCCCTACTTGTCCTTCTCTATTGGGAATGAGACTGAGCATTATTTTTGTGGCTTGACTCCATTATCATGTATATGTCCACGTGTGCGGCAAACAAGTTACCTTTGATTCAATTGAATAACAACGAACCACTATTTTTCTCCTACAAAAAATTTTATAGGTAAATTAACTTGAACCTATATTTAAAATGAACATGTGTTATTAATCCATCAACTGTATGCTTTGTTGTAACATTAAATATAATTATTAATTTTTTATTAATTTTTTTTGACAATACTAGTCATA
>LPNX010938849.1:82376-97139 GCA_001517045.1 Pseudotsuga menziesii
CCTTCATTGAGGCCCTTATCCCCAATTTCACTTCCAGAAGGCCAAAATCCTACATTTGTCAATTTTTAAAGTTCTTCATAACTTCTTTGATTCTCATCCAATCGCCTTCAAATTTTTCCACGGTGTTCGTTTTCCAATTTTGCTCAATTGTCCCTCTCTGAAAATTTTTCCAATTCCTTCATCCCACCTCTGAAATTGACATTTTCTGCTTCTTGTCCCTAAAAAGGTGTCCAAAACCCCGTAAAACCCCAATTACCCCCCCAAATTTTTCCCAAATAAAAAATCTTTTTTTTTCTTTTCTACCCATTACCTTGAAAAAAGAAAAGAAGAACCTGCTTATGGTTGTTTCCTGCACCAGAGCAAATAAACAAATGGAATAAGAACTTGCCGCTATCATGTCCAAACTTGAGGATCTAGATCAAAAATTTCTTGGCCTGAATCGTTAGCATTCACCCGTGGACAACCGTCGCCAGCCTGAGTCTTCTGCAGACACTGGGTTCTCATTGTTTAGCCACTACCGCATGCTGAAGCTGGATTTTTTTCACTTCAATGGTGATGATCCTCCTATATGGATTTATAGGGCAGAACAATATTTCAGTCTGCATAACACTTTTGATTTCAATAAAGTCCCCCTTGTATCCTTTCATTTGGAACATGAAGCACTTCAATGGTTCCGTTGGTACATCAAGGCTCATGCCGAGCCAAACTGGACAGATTTTTCCCAACTCCTCTTGTAGTGATTTGGTCCTAGTGTTTTTTATGACTTCACAGGAGCACTCACCAAACTTCGCCAAACTAGAACTGTGCGGGAGTATCAGATAGAATTTGAGAAACTCGCCAATCACACCGAGGGATTTCTTGATGCATTCTACCTTAGTTGTTTTATCAGTAGTCTGAAGGACGCAATATGCTCTGAGGTTAAAATGTTCTGCCCCCACACAATGATGGAATCCCTCGGGTTGGCTAAGCCAACAGAGGACTAGATCCGGGCTCAACAATGCTCCAAATCCACTCTTGTTCCATTTAGACCTATGGTTCCTCAAAGAACCCAAAATATTTTAGCTCCTAGAACCACTCCTATCAAGAATTTGTCTGAAGCAGAGATGCGAGAACGTTGAGAAAAAGGGCTTTGTTATAATTGTGATGAGAAATTCACCCGGGGACATAGATGTGTTGAGAAAAATCTCTATCTACTGGATGTGGATTCTCCACCTACACTTGAACTTTGTGAAGCTGCTCGAGATCCAGTAGATGCTCAGGTCGACATTCAGCAACCACATGTTGACCCTCATTCTCATGACGAGCACCCCAATATATCTCTCCACGCATTAGTCGGAGTCACCGCCCCACAAACCAAAGAGCTATCATGAGGAAAACCAAATATTTGTCATTTTTGGCCAAGCGGTTAGCAGTTTTACCTATGTCGTGAAGTGAGGGGTACTGCCCCAATACTCAAGCCTGAGACAACCTTGGTGGTCGAGTGACTACCTTTGAACCAATAGGAAGCCGATTATACCTGGGGTCCATCTCTATTTACAGTTGATAACGTGCAGCATTTAATAATTGTCACAGATCATTTAATCCATTTCCTGTTGATAAAACGCAACTTCTAGCACTGCCACAGATCAGTTCTTCAGAGAAAAAAAGAAAAAAAAAAGGTATAAATTTCTATTTTTCAGCCATATCTTCCTTGATTTAGCTCCATTTTCCTTGAAATTTCACTGTCACCCCCATGCTCCCATTCTGCATATTCCTTCATTGAGGCCCTTATCCCCAATTTCGCTTCCTTAAGGCCGAAATCCCACATTTGTCAATTTTTAAAGTTTTTCATAACTTCTCTGATTCTCATCCAATCACCTTCAAATTTTTCCATGGTGTTTGTTTTCCAATTCTGCTTCATTGTCTCTCTCTGACAAATTTTCCAATTCCTTCATCCCACCTCTAAAATTCACATTTTCTACTTCTTGTCCCTAAAAAAGTGTCCAAAACCCCGTAAAACACCAATTAACCCCCCAATTTTTTCCCAAATCAAAAATCTTCTTTTTTGTTTTTCTACCCATTACCTTAAAAAAAAAAGCTGCTTATGGTTGTTACCCGTTCCAGAGCAAATAAACAGATGGAAGAAGAACTTGCCGCCATCAGGTCCAAACTTGAGGATCTAGATCAAAAATTTCTCGGCCTCAATCATCAGCATTCACCCATGGACAACCGCTGCCAGCCTGAGTCTTCTGCAGAGACTGGTTTCTGATTATTTATTCAATGCCGCAGGTGAAAGCTAGATTTTCCTCGCTTCAATGGTGATGATCCTCCTGGATGGATTTATAGGCCAGAACAATATTTCAGTCTGCATAACACTTTTGATTTCAATAAAGTCCCCCTTGCATCCTTTCATTTGTAACATGAATAACTTCAATGGTTCCATTGGTACATCAAGGCTCATGCTGAGCCAAACTGGACAGATTTTTCCCAACTCCTCTTGCACCGATTTGGTCCTAGTGCTTTTGATGACTTCACAGGAGCACTCACTAAACTTCGCCAAACTGGCACTGTGCGGGAGTATCATACAGAATTTGAGAAACTTACCAATCACACCGAGGGATTTCCTGATGCATTCTACCTTAGTTGTTTTATCAGTGGTTTGAAGGATGCAATACACTTTGAGGTTAAAATGTTTTCCCCCCACACAATGATGGAATCCCTCAGGTTGGCTAAGCTAGCAAAGGACAAGATCCAGGCTCAACAATGCTCCAAATCCACTCTTGTTCCATTCAAACCTATGGTTCCTCAAAGAACCCAAAATATTCCAGCTCCTAGAACCACTCCTATCAAGCATTTATATGAAGCAGAGATGCGGGAACATCGAGAAAAAGGGGCTTTGTTATAATTGTGATGAGAAATTGACCTGGGGACATAGATGTGTTGAGAAAAAGCTCTATCTCCTAGATGTGGATTCTCCACCTGCACTTGAAATTTTTGAAGTTTCTCAGGATCCAGTAGATGCTCAGGTTGACATTTAGCAACCACCTATTGACCCTCATTCTCATGACGAGCACCCCAAGATATCTCTCCACGCATTAGTCGGAGTCACCGACCCACAAACCATGTAGGTCAAGGGTTTCTTCAAGAATATTCCTCTTACAATACTCATTGATTCTGGTAGCACCCTAACTTCATCGACCCTCAGATTGGCAAACAAGTTGATAGTTTTGTCCATCCTTGCTCCATCTTTAATGTCATGGTTGCCAATGGGAGCACCTTACCTTGCAAAGGAAAGTGCCGCAATGTGTGTGTCTCTATTGGAGATTATAACTTGCGCTCTAACATGTTTGCCATGCCTCTAGGAGGATGTGATGTGATTTTGGGAACTTAATGGTTACGCACACTTGGACCCATCTTATGGGATTTTGCTGAACTATGGATGCAATTTTCAGTCAATGGGAACAAACACAAATTCAATGGCTTCCAACCAGGTTCTCTCAGCATCATTTGTTCCCATCGCATGGAAAATCTCCTTAAGACGAATTCACATGGTGTCATTGCTCAGCTCCATTTCATTCAGATGCAACCTTCAGCAGTCTCAACTACTCCCTTAGATCTTTCATTTCGATGCACCTTTTAGATTCCTTATTTTTCCAAGCTCTTCACTCTTGAGCGTGATGCTTACGACAATGGACTTGGGGTTGTCCTCTTTCAAGATGAACATCCCATTGCCTTCGCCGACAAATGCAATTCTGGAAATAATTTATCCACCTCTACATATGAGAAGGAACTGATGACTATTTTACACACAGTACAGAAGTGGTGGCCATCCCTCTTAGAGAATCTTTTCGGCATCAAGACTGATCACCAGAGTTTGAAATATTTCCTGGAACAATGGATCTCATCCCCAACACAATAGAAATGGGTTCTCAAAATCAAGGATTATGACTATAAGAAGCCTTAGGACAATCTTACGGTGGATGCTCTTTTCCACAGATTTGATGCCCATGTTTCTCTTTTAGTTATTTCTATGCCTCTTCCAACTTGGTTACACTCTCTTCAGCAAGGCTATGTCGATGAATCCTCATTATTTGAAGTCATCCAACAGTTGGTCAGTAACCCTTCTGTGGTACCGTATTCCTCTTGGGATGGATTTTCTTTGAGATACAAGGGTTGTTTGGTGCTTCTCCTGAGCATAGACCTTCAACATGCGGTATTTTATGAACTCCATGCTTCTCCCTCGGAAGCACACTTTGGGTTCATCAAAACATATGAGCTGGTGTGCCATAACTTCTTTTGGAAGGGGGTGCAACACAAAATTCAACATATGGTTGCTGAATGTGTTCCTTGTCAGTACCAGAAGGGTGAAACTACACTCCATCCATATATCACCTCTTCAATCGCACAAATTTTCATGGCCTAGATATTCCTTCTTCATGGAATCCCTTATTCCATTGTCTCACACCGCAACACAACTTTCACAAGTCATTTTTGCCTCCCTGACACCAAACTGCATATGAGTTTAGTTTATCACCCACCAATAGAGGGTCCGACTACAGTCATCAACAAATATTGGGAAACTTATCTTCATTGTTTCACCTCTGAAGAACAACATCAGTGGGAACAGTGGCTCCCTCTCGCTGAATGGTGGTACAATAATTCCTACCATACTGCATCTAAAATGACTCCATATGAAGTAGTCTATGGTCACGCACCTCCTGTACTACTCCCATTCACCCCCAACAGTTCACTAGTTTAGGCAATTGACATGGTTCTTCGAAACCGACATCAGATTATTCACCTCTTGCAGGACAATCTTCACCTGACATGAGCTCGCATGAAACAACAGGCTGATCAACACTGTTCTAAGCACACTTTTCAAGTTGGTGATATGGTTTTTCTTCATCTGCAGGGTTACAAGAAATCCTCTGTAAAATACAAAGGGCATCAAACACTCGCTCCAACGATATCTAGCCCATATCTAGTTCTTCAAAAGATTGGGTATGTTTCTTATAAATTGGCACTTCCTCCTTCTGGCATTCAGCAAGTGATCGGCACCAACATCAACGCACAAATTGTTTGACCAGAATGGGTTACTGAAGGATCCATCATTTCGAAGTCGGAGGCCATCCTCAATAAGTGCACTTGTCAGCTTCTCTCTCGGTCCATCACAAAGGTATTCAATTCAGTGGCCCAGCATGCAACCAGAGGATGCTACATGGGAAACCCTCCTTTAGATTCAGCAGCTGTTTCCACATCTAAAGCTTTAAGGACATAGATTTTTCTAAGAGGGAGGGTATGTTAAGAACCCGTGTCAACCCCCTCTTTATTTTGTTGGTTTATTTTGTCGGACGCATATTCTTTCTAAGTCATCCAATTAGTATGATGTATTATCCCACATTCATGGGGAGTAATTAATAGTTGTTAAGTCCTCTAGTTAATAGGTTGCATTATCCCACATTCATGTGGAGTAATAGTTGTTTAGATTAGACTTAGTATATAAGTATGTGTTGAGGCTATTTAAAGCATAGAAGAGTTATTTAGTATTGAGCTTGCTCAAAGGAGGTTTCCCCCTCAAAGTGGCCCGCGATCAATAAAATATCTTTTGTGCTCCAATATTTTTGCATTCTCATTGTTTATTGCAGGAGGTTCTCCACACCATGGCATATTTCATATTCCATGGTCTTAGGGCTAAAGGCCTAACATTTCAATGCACATGGTCCTAAGGATTATAGCCTATAGTATTCGCAGCATACAAGGGTTTAGACCTTATGTTTAACATTTGGGGTGGCAAGTTTATGATATAGTTCATGAACTATATGTCTGTGGGGCTAGTGCACATTAATGGTGGCCAGAGTGGCGCTTTCAATGTGCCTTGGGAGATGCGGCGGGAAAGCTTAGGGCTTGGCCCAAGCCTTGGTTTGGAATTTCTCTTTTGGTAGCTTTCTGTCAGCTCTTGCTCTAATATGTGAGGGAAGGAGATGGTGATACTTCGACAGGCAGGTAAGATGGGTGTCCGGGTTTTCATTGGTATTGTTGTTAGTTTGATCGTGGATACTATTTATACTTCCCATGATTTGGCTCTGTTTTGTTGCAGGGTTGCAGAGGAGCGAATGAAGGGGTGGGTCGTAGCTCGTGGGTGAAACCATAGCAATGCCATCCTCCTTGGTAAGCCCACTTTGCAAGTCCTTAATTGTTTCCTCTAATGGTATTGTGGCTGCGACTGGGTGTCACTCTTTGTGGGTTCGTTTGCTTGTGTCTTGTTTCCATGGATGCATTTGGGCTTTGGGGGTTTTTCTATAACTTAACAGAGCTCCGCATATTGGAAAATGCCACAAGATTTTGGGTTTCATTAGTTGGGGTTTTTAATTCTCCTTTGGAATGAGTCATTTAGATGGAGAGGGATTAATGTATGGCACTCTGTGTATCGAAGAGGCTCGAGTGTCTCCATGACAAGATCTGTGCGTTTTATAAATAATTTTGTACTGCCTTCTAAGTAATTTGATTGCCTATGGAAACTTGGACTTTTATTACCTAAATGTCCCTAAAATGAAGGGGTAATGAAGGGAAAGAAACTCAAACTAAATAGAGTGGTATAATTTGATTGGATGGAACTACTCAGATCATTGATATTGGATTCAAGGGCTAGAGATAGCTAGTCATCTGCATCGGTTTTGAGAGGCATCTAAGAGGCCTCTGAAGGCCTAATAGAGACCAAGTATAACTGATTTTGGTGGTTATGGTTCTGGCCATGGGCAGCACCATTTCTCGCAATGGTGTAAGGTCGTAAGAAACGATTGTGTAAATACGATTATGCTAAGTGCAATGGGTAGCACCATTTCTTGCAATGGTGCAATGGTTAATGGCAGCGACTGTGTAAACTTGGCGATGGATTTAAACGTTTGTGTTTATAATTTTATGATGTGAGTGATTTCAATGTATAATCACTTCGTTTATTTGCATGGTTATTATTCTTGTGGTTTATGTGGAATTATCCTTTGTTGGTTGTATTGGTTAAAGAATGACTAACCGTCAACGTTGATGGATTTGCGGCCTCGCCATGAATGATGTTGAAACTCACCATTGTAGCTGCCATAGCGAAATAGATTTGAACTTTACAGTTTGTTTTACAATGCGTAAATGAAATGTAATGTTGTTTGTGGGTGTAAACCTTGCGTTGGAAATTGATGCTGTAGGTTATTTCGTTTGATAGGGTTGTAAGTATTAAATAGTTACTTTAGTTGACTGTTGGTTATATATGGGGCCGAGGCCATGGGTTACATCGTATAAGAATTTTAATAGGTCTTACAATCTCTGTGTAAAATATTTTTAAGTTTTATTTACAGCTAGTGTGTAAATAGTACATCATGGCTTGTAGAAGAAAAATGAGCCTCTACTGGATTCGATCCTGGGTCGTTGTCTAAGATGAGGGTTTATAAAAAAATATGAAATGCGAATTGGGAATTTAAGTGTCCACAAGATTCGATCCTGCGACCTCTGTGCAAACATGTTGGGTGTTAAGTGATTACTGCGTATGTAATATTATTATGGTTTTATGATGTGTTCATTTTGTTGTATGGCATGTGATTTGGGCTTCTACACCCACAGGGGTTGATACTTAGACCTCTGTATATCTACATGGTTTATAAATTATTACTGTAAGGATTTTAAGGTTGTTTTTAATTGGTTGTTGTAAGTAATATTATGTTGGATTTTTGATTTTATGACATACAATTTCTGTTATGTGGATTTCAACATTAGATCGTTTGAATTCTTAATTATGTAATGGATTTATAATGTTTCTAGCAACATTACTGCTTATGCTTTGTATATGTAGCTAATAAAAATGTATTAAATCACAAACCATCTGTATGGTCTCGATACTTTGATTGTGAGTCCATTTATGATCATTTTGGTTTTGAGAAGAATGCTAATGTTTATCTTGATTGTTAGCATGAGTTTATTTATGGTTTTTATCTTAACTTGGTTACTTTAAAATTTATTGTTATACTTAGATAACGAATACTGTTTTTATAATATTGTTAAATTAGTATTTATAGTTTGATTTTATACTTGATATAACATATGTAAAGTGTTCATTATATTATATTTATAATATACCAGTTTATTAAAATATATAATTAGTTTTGTTTAAAGCTGGAATTGATCCTAGTATTATATCTAAGCAAGGCTCTACTGACAATATGAAATCTGCTAGCAAGGTTTCTACACAATTAAAACATATAGGCCCTGCTTTTAGAAATAAAACCTAAGTTTTAAGAGAATAGAGTTTAAGCTGTAAAAGAGCTTACAGAAGTAATATGGAGACAAAACCCTGGATAAATCTTGAAACATAAATTAAATTTACATCCTAAGGTTTATAATTTAATATGTAAACCCTCAAAGAATCCTGACAAGGAAAAACAATAATAGATAGGGTTAGAATATTCAATATAAACCCTTGCATAATTTATCCAGCACTTATTCTAGGAATTGAAATAGGTAGTTCAGAACCTCATACCTATAAATTGAAGCTCCTTTGATGGTTGAAACGTGCACACTCAATTACCTAGCATTAACAATTCATAGGCGGATCTGACTTCTGTATAGATGATTGAATCACTTGGTAACTACCACGTTCCACCTAACCATGACTTGGAACCGTTCCTAGTTTAAATCCGGATCTCCCCGAGTTGGTTCCAACATGCAAGTAGATTAGAGCTCCTAAGGTGAGGCTTCCCTAATTTGTATATCAGGTCTAGATCAGTTCTCATTCTTCCTCTTAGGGAAAATGTTCTCCAAGAACTCTCTTGGGAATTAGCAGGAAGAATAATGACTCCCAAAAAATATATGATGAGATCCCCAAGCCTCTCTTTGGCTTGGGACTTTATAGATAGGTTTTTCAGTCAAGGGGGCAGTTAAATCAAGAATCCTTGATTTCTTGATTTAACCCTTTTTATTAAATCTAGGTATTTTTAATACATTAACTTAGGAAATTTAACTAGTTCCTATTTAGACCTTTGTAGGTATTATACTATTTATTATCTTTTAGTAATAAATAATAATAGATGAAGCTTTTCCTTCTTTCTTATATTATTAATATTATTACTACATTTATTCTTTATGCGTACCATGTATAAAATCCATAATAATATAACATTTGTTAACATTTGTCTTTGGGCATCATGTATTATGATCCCTAGACTTTTGACACTTTCTTCATTAAGGTCATCAAGTAGATGGTTAGGTCTACTAGGCTAGGCAATTCTAAACATCCTTTCATGTTGGATTCCCTCGTATAACATGGTAGTTCTTCAATATTTGATCAGTATATAGAAACTCAAAATTTCATTTAATCACTTATAAATAAGTCAGATGAGTTCAATATTTTTCTCGAGTCATTTTTTCACTCAGGAATCATTAATTATTTTCATTAACTCCTAGCGTTTGCCAGAGCCCATACTCAACGCTAAAAACAGGGAGTTACAAACTTAGTGTGATTCTAGAGCTCTTCACTTAACACTAATGCTAGGATGTACTTGTACGATACACCTAGGGATACAACATCAACATGGAAGGCTCTAGGTCTTATGCCCAACACTTCCAATTTATATTTTCATGTGTTCCAGAGCTTCATGCTAAAAAAAAATATAATACTCATGTGCTCCATAGCTTCTTTCTCAACACAAACATCAATTACTCATGTGTTCCAGAGCTCCTGGATCAACACAAAACATCAATTACTCATCAATTATGTGCTTCAGGGTCCACGCCCAAGACAAGTAAACACACACACGCACACATATCATATGCAATTGGCTTATGCTCAGTATATCAAACAAATCATCATGTTCATATGCAATGTGTTATTCGACCTAGTATATCATAATAAACATCAAGGTAACATCATAATCAATGGGGCTCATGGCCATAAGTGTTAGGTCCAAAATTTGGGATATTACATATGGATGATTTCATTAACAGATTTTTGGATCTGTTACATTATGTGCCTTACATAAAGGACGAGAAAGTGAAAATACAACAGTTTTTAGGATGTCTTCCTCCTAACTTTCGGGAGAATATTGAATTTGGCATGCCTAAAAAATTGGATACCACCCTACACAAAGCTAGGATTTTCTATGAGCATGGACAAATGGGGCAAGAAAATCTCGACAGAAGCAGAGACAGGTCTAGGACCTTCTCAAAAAACCGCAAACCGGGTGTTAACCCACCTCCGTACAGAAAACATAACAACAATTTTCCAGCCAATAATAACTTTAACATAACCTATACAAATCCATAGGTACTAGCACTGAATGCTAACAAACCAATAGAAGATGGGGGAGCCAATGTCTCCCTCTTACAAATCAAATGCTGGAAATTCCAAGGGCCCTATTATGCTTGAGACAGTAAGAACAAGACCAATGGAGTCTTGCACAAATTATAAGAAGAACCAACAATGAAGGACATAGATGGAACACTGTGGATTTATGTAGCCCTGGATGGCCGACAAGAATACCATCAGGATACCTTGGTTGAGATAGAAGGCAATATTTCCAACACTTTTATTTCAATATTGATTTACCTCGGTGCTTTCTGGAGCTATTTATCTCCTAAAAATGTTGATGTATGTAAACTAGATAAAGTTAAACATGATAAACCCTAGTTGGTGCAATTAGCCACGGGTACGAAATGAAAGGTCTCAGAAATAGTTAAAGACTATAAGGTAAAAATGAATGGTTTTCCTACTAGAATAAACTTGAACATCCTACCCTTAATATCATATGATATACTTATCGACATGGACTGGTTGGAACAACACCATGTCATGCTCGATTGCCTACACAAGTCAATCTAGTGTATGGATAGCAAAGGGAATCCGGTAAGTATTCAAGGCATACCCAAGAAAGTTTCTGTAAGACATATATCTACATTACAAGCAAATAAGTGCATCAGGAAAGGATGCAAACTGTTTGCAATAAACATCCAAGACATAGGAGCTAAAAGAGAACATCACATCGAGGACTTTCCAGTTCTTGTAGACTTCAAAGACATGTTTCCTGAGGAGATCCCAGGATTACCACCGAAACGAGACTTAGATTTTTCCATAGAACTCACACAAGGATTAGTTCCGACTTCAAAATCCCCTTATCGCATGAGCGCATAAGATTTGGTGGAACTCAAACTGCAGTTGCAAGAGTTGATTGAGAAGGGATATATACGACTGAGGGTGTCTCCTTGGGGAGCACCAATACTTTTCGTAAATAAGAAGGACTGTACGATGCAGATGTGCATCGATTATCGTAAACTTAACAAGATGACCATCAAGAATTGATACCCACTACCTAAGATCGATGACTTGTTCGATCAAGTAGGAGGAGCCAAGAAATTTTTGAAGTTTGACCTACGATCTGGGTACCATCAAGTATGGATTGACGATGAGGATATTCACAAAACCTCCTTTCATATGAGATACGACCATTAATATTTTGTAGTGATGCCATTCAAGTTGACCAATGCACCCGTGAACTTTGTGTGTATGATGAAAAATATATTCAGTAGATACCTGGATAAGTTTGTTTTGGTCTTTATAGATGACATCCTAGTTTACTTTGAGAGTAAAGAGGAACAGGAGGAGCATATTTGCATAGTACTACAGGTGTTACAAGAACACCAACACTACGCCAATTTTAGTAAATGTGATTTTTACAAACCATAGATATAGTACTTGGGTCACATCATCTCCGAGAAGGGGATAGCTATGGACCCGTAAAAGATTAAAGCCATAGAATATTGTCCTGACCCTACTAATGTCACCGACATTAGATCCTTTTTGGGATTAGCCTCTTATTACCAGAAGTTCATTGAGAACTTCTTGAGGATAGCTTGTCCCATGACCTCTTTGTAAAAGAAGGAAAACAAGTTCTTATGGATGATCAAGTGTGAGGAAAGTTTTCAAAATCTTAAATATATTTTGACAACTGCACCGATACTATGAATTACATTTCCCGATGGGGATTTCATTGTTTGCATGGATGGAAGCAAGGAAGGGGTCGAAGGAGTCGTCTTGTAGAACGATTATGCGATCTATTATGAATCAAGTAAGTTAAAAGAGCATGAACAGAACTACCCCACCCATGATCCATGCCATCATCCATGCCTTGAAGATGTGGAGGCACTACCTCATGGGAAAGAAATTCTGTCTGAGGACATACAATATGAGTGAAGTATTTATTTGAACAACCAGATCTAAATTCCAGGCAAGCCAGATGGTTGGATTTCCTCAGTGAGTACCATTTTGAGCTAAAGAATATAAAGGGAAAGGAGAACAAAATTATTAATGCTTTAAGCCGATGAGCTCATATGATATATGAGGTGACTTTAAGTCAAACCGATTCGTATTTACATGAGAGGATTAAAATGACCAATAGAGTTGGCCCTTTCTATGTTGAAATCCTTAAGAAGGTCCAAGAGAATAGGTTGTTTCAGCAACAAAAAGAGTACAAGGTAGACGAAATGAGACTACTATGGTCCAAAGAGAGATTGTACATTCTAGAAGGAGGGGACATTAGGTCTAACATCCTCACAAAATTTCATCAGACACCCTACTCAAGGTATTTGGGATATCAAAATATTATATCCACAGTAAAGAAACACTTTTTCTGGCCTAAGTTAAAGGCCGACATAGCATTGTTTATCCCAAAATGTCAAGAATGTCATCTGGTCAAAACTGAGCACCAACATTCCTCGGGGTTGCTATAGCCATTACCCATTTCGGAATGGAAGTGGGAGGTCATTAATATGGATTTTATCATGGTTCTACCTAAGAGTAAGAATAAAATTGATTCTATATTTGTAGTAGTTGAAATTTTTTCAAAATAAGCACACTTCATTCCAGTGAAGTCAACCTACAAGGCAGTACACATTGCCGACATATTCTTAAAAGAAATATTTAGATTGCACGAGATACCTAAGGAAATCATCTCGGATCGAGATACTAATTTTACCGAGAAATTTTGGACATGCTCATTCTCTATTTTAGAGTCACAGTTGAAATTTAGTACTACTTACCACCCACAGACATGCGGGAAGATAGAATAGGTAAGCTATATTGTAGAGGAGATGCTTAGGATGTATGTCATGAACAACCCAACCAAGTGGGAAGAGTACATGCATCTTGTAGAGTTTGCATATAACAACGGATACCAAAATTCTGCCAAGATGAGTCCCTTTCAAGGTACTCTATGGACAAAAGTGTAGAACAACAGTTACTTGGGATAGCCCAGTGGATTGGCTCATGTTAGGGCCCGATTTATTAAAGGAATTGGAACAATTGGTTGCCAAGGTCCAGCTAAACCTTAAAGAAGCACAATACCTCTAGAAACGTTAGATGGATAAGAAAAGAAAAGATAAAGATTATCAGAAAGGTGACCATGTTTAATTGAAAGTAAAAGCAAAATGAATCTCATTGAGCTTGGGGAGGTTTGGTAAGTTAGAACCTAGATTTTGTGGACCCTTTGAGATACTGGCCAAGAGAGGGATAGTGGCATATGAACTAACTTTACCCGCTCACATAAGAGTCCATAATATTTTCCATGCATCTTTATTAAAGAAATATGTTTATGATACTAAACATGTGATTGATTGGTCCTTATTACAGGTGGAACCTGAAGGGGAGTTTGCTTCTGAACCCCTCATATATTGGACAAGAGAGAGGTGCATTTTAGGAAGCACACCATAGTCCAGTTGAAAGTACAATGGAAGCACTTTGAGGCTGATGAGGATACTTGGGAGAATGAATCCACCATGAGAAAGGATTACCCCGCCTTGTTTCATGATTTCATTTAGAGTCCCTAGAACACCAGGGACGATGTTGTTCTCAGAGGGGAGGAATGTAATATCCCGAATTTTGACCGAACACTTATGGGCATAAGCCCCATTGATTATGATGTTACTTTGATGTTTTAATTGGTATATTGGTCCTAAGACCCCACTGCACATGAACATGATGATTTGTTTGATATATTGGGCATAAGCCAATTGCATACGTTTTATATATGATTTCATGTGTTGGGTGTGGACCCTAAAGCACGTAATTGATGAGATGTTTTGTGTTGAGTGAGGAGCTCTAGAGCACATGGGTATTTGATGTTTGTGTTGAGCGAGAAGCTTTGGAGCACATGAGTGTATATATTTGTGTTGAGCGAGAAGCTTTGGAACACATGAGTTATGAAAACATTTGTGTTGATCATGAAGCTCTGAATCACATGAAAAGATAAAATTGGAAGTATTGGGCATAAGTTCTGAATCCTTCCAAGTTGATGTTCAGCATAAGCTCTAGAACATTGGATCCTTGGCCATTGTATCCTTAGGTGTATGCTACAAATACATCCTAGCATTAGTGTTGAGCGAGGAGCTCTGGAATTGCACTAAGTTTGTAACTCCCTATTTTTAGCATTGAGTATGGGATTTGGATAAGCACTAGGAGTTAAAAGAATTAATATGTTGAGTGAAAACGACTCTGATAAAACATTGATCTCATCTTACTTATTTTTAAGTGATTAAATTAATTTCAAATTTCTTTATCTTATCAAGTACTGAAGAACTACCATGTTATAGGATGTAATATAACATGCAAGGAGGTTTAGAGTTGCCTAACCTAGTTGACCTAACCCCTACCTAAAGGCCTTATTAAATAAAGTGACTAAGCTAAAAGAAAAGTGTGATAAGTTTAGGGATCATGCTATATGATACCTAGGGATAAAATGTTAACAAATGATATAT
>LPNX010938849.1:97523-135250 GCA_001517045.1 Pseudotsuga menziesii
CTAGCAAGTCTGCCTATAAAGACCCAAGCCAAGGAGAGGCTTGGGGATCATCTATATATGTTTAAAGGATTCCATATTTATGCCTGATTACCTTCAAGAGAGTTCTTGGAGAAAATTTTTCCTAAGAGGAAAAAGGAAATTGATACAAAACCTAGTATCCCAGATAGGGAATCCTTACCCTAGGAACTCTAAGCTACTTTCATGTTGGAACCGGGTCGGGGGGATCCGGATTGAAACCGGGAACAGTTTCAGGTCATGGTTTGGTGGAACATTGTAGTTCCCAAGTTATTCAGTTATTTGAACAGAGGTTAGATATGTCTATGAATTTGTTAATGCCGGGTATTTGAGTGTGCAAGATTTTCATCCATTGAAACAACTTCATCTTGCAGGTAAGAGGTTCTTGATTTTCCCTTGCAAGCTACACAGGTTTTCTTATTAAAAGAGGAGATTAAATTATGAATGAATATTTTTTATCATTCTGTTATAAGCTAGGTTATATTTTCTGCATTAAGTTCATTCTTCACTTACAGGTTAAATTCATCATTCTCTAGCAGATATATTTCTTTTAACAAAGGTTAGCTTATTTTATCTATTTAAACATGATATTCTAATTAAGAGAAATATTTCTTATTCATATTGTAAATGATGGACTAGCACCCTTAGTTTTATCTGTAGGAGGATTTGGGTTTTGTTACTATTCTGCACTTTATTTTATCATTTACAGGTTAAGTTCAGTCGTCTCTGATAGAGGTAATTTTCTAAATAGAGTCTAGATTTTTAAAAGTAAAGTTATATTTTCCGTTCATTATATTCAGGTTCAAAACATAGAATTAATAGCAGATATTTTGTATCTTCATCTTTTTAACCCTAACAGAGGAAACTTTATCAACCTAGAACTATTTAAAATGAAACCTATATCTTATCTTTGCTGGCAGATTTCATATTGCCATCAGGCTGGTATTATTTATAATCAACAAAACTATTATCTATAGCCTTAGCCTAAAATCTAAGCAAAAAATTATGACTTAAATATAATTGATAAAACTTTAAAATAATATATCATAAAACAAGACTACAAACAAAACCATTTCCAATTTATAACTTCATCGCGTCATATGCCAGCCATCAATACCTATCAAGGTCTGTAGGCACAAATTATTAATCACAATCATGCTATCAACTATCAACATAAGAATTAACCATAAATTTAATGAGCAAAATCATTATCAAATATCATATCCATTAAGAGGCTGCAAAATCAAATCTTGTCGGCATCCATGCCAAAACAAAATATCGACACACACATCACTTTAAAACCCACGTAGGACAAGATCGAATCCTATGGGCTCATGGCTTAAAAACAAAGGTTACATCAAAACCATGACAGGCATCGAATTCTGTAGGGTTTGCTTGCAACGTTTATTAATGCTGTAATAACTTACAAGTATTCCACATAATATATGCTAACAAACATTAGAATGCAATAAGGATTAACCATAAATGGAAACCGTTTCCCTGCCAACATTTCCACTTAGTAATATAAACAAAATATACATGATGTAATCATATTCGAGGCTCACGACCAAGAAGCAAAGGAAAATCCATTAACATAACCCAATAGAAAAATAACCATTGTCTACGCTATCACAACTATGAAATCGATATCATCGCATGTTAATCCAAATCTCACAGCCATCCCCAAATTAAATCACAGATAAGCAAAATACATCATTATTCACCATTACATTACATAGTCGTAAATTGGAAAGAGTTCCATTTCCAGCAATGACACGATTATAAGTTAAACCAAATATTTTAAATACCAAAACAAGAATTTAAGTACAGACAATGAAATACATAGAGTCACAACCTTACCAAGCTAGTGGAAATACCCATGAATAAACTCCGGCTGTGAATGCCCACATTTATACCCACTATCATTTACAAACAAAACAACATAGTCACGATTCAAGGCACCATTGCAAGCAATGTTACTGCCACCATTCGAGACCCATCATCAAAACTAAAATGTTCAAGCTTTCATTAACCATCAAAGCCATACATTCAAGCTACCAACCCAAAAATACATTACAGAGCTGAGTTGTGACAGTCATGGACCGAAGGCGCCAAACTCAACATCATAAACCCCAATAATTTATACACATATCTAGATGCGGTTAAATACACACAGAACTTTACACATTCGAAACCCTTAACCCAAAACATATATTCATGCACCTTTACAAACACCGAGCTCAAGTCTCCATTGAACAAACATCTAAATACAGAGGTAACAAGTTCAAACTTGGTGGTATAAGGCTTACCCATAAAGGGTATTTCGTTGATAGCCTGGTAGTCACCCTGATCCACGCATTGAAATCTCTGCCACCTGCAAACAAGGAACAAATAAATGTTAGAAGTATACCAATCCTCCAGCTAAAACAACAAAGTAATAAACGTTGCAAACTGAGGTGAAGAGTATACCTTCCCAATACGTAGATGCAAACCAGACCTCACACAGTGACAAAAAGCAGAGAACCAAATAGAGCATAACCACCATAGAGCCAAATGAATCCTTCACCCACAATATAACAAGATTAGGGATTGAGCTTATCCCATACCGAGAAGAATTTACTTTGCCACCTTGTCCACCACCAATGTCGAAATTTCTCCTCATGCCTGTAGTTCCAAAACCCAAATGCGACTTGGTAATGGAAATTCCTTTTGCATTGAAAGCACCCATCATTATATTTGTTGACATTGCTAAGCCAAGATTCATGGCATATGGAATATGCTATGAATGGCCCATCATACATATACTTTATGACTTATAAAATTTAAAAACCATATCGTTAAGTTTTATGACTTAAGCCTTTAGACCTTTGGGCATAAAAACATTCCATTCATATGTTTTAAACATTTAGCATAGGAACCAAGTTTAATAAGCATCACGTACCTTAATTTCAATAACATTTTATGTTTAAGAAAACATTATATTTTACTTTTATTGTAAAGTTAATGACTATTGACCAAGTGGGGTCAAGGATGACTGTAATTAATTATGTTGAATATTTTATTAATTAATAAATAAAATATAAGATAAATAGCCTAAAAAGGTTGTTGAATGAGTGTCTGCTAACCCACTAGGAGGAATAGACTGGGGTGAGAGAAAATTGACACATGCCAAAATCCTCAACCACTTCTAGTTGTTGTAGGGAACAACTTCCCTAATTTTGTGGTCATGTTCCCTAAGAAATTGGAATGGAGCAGATGGCTCATTGATTGAAAAATTGACCAAAATTACTTAGGCATGCATATATCTATCCATCGAATTTAGCAGGGGGCTGTTCATTCTTTACCTTGTGAAATTTCTGAAGTTGAGAAAGGAGCACAAGAGATTCAATGAGGGGAAATTTAGAAGTGGATTGAGTGTTTAAGAGGACATTCAAAACTAGCGCAGCTTGATAGCTGAGTTCTTTACTGCCGAGGACATAAGTACTTCTATCAGGTACTTCTGTTGAGTTGCAGGGGTAATTAATCCCATTTATTCACACAGTGCATTCATCCTGGTGGATCAGTGGACATGCTCGGGGGTCCTAAGACAAGAATTTGAGCTATCTTTAGGAAAATGTTGGATGGAACAGGCTCCTTGGGATATTTGTATCTTCTACAAATTACCAGGTTCCATGGTGTTATCTTATTTATCTTTATGCAAGCAAATTATTGGAATGAAAGTAGTCATGTTTAGTTATTACTTAGATACTTTGCATATGCAAGTAGAATGTATAAGTCTGCATTTTATTCAGGAAAGTTTACTTGTATATGTTTAACAGAATATATGAGGCTAGAATTAGAAATGATTGGTTAATGAGTAAAATTCCTTTCTGCATTTTTTCACTCATCTTACAATCACGTACTCTAGTGCAGAATGATTGTTTAGATGTAGATAGGAATGATTATACTTGGATAAAATGGTATGAACTTCTATCGAATTGAAGATTTTACGTAGAAATGAATCACTATTCTTTTCTTTTGTTAATCTACTAGCATTATCTTCAAATACTTGTTTAAACTTTTAAAGTGTTTACTGTTATTTTCCAGCTAATTATCATAATAATTCATTTTCTAGGACTTAATCATTTATACAAAAACCTCTAAAATTTTTACTTAGAATCAATCCTAATAAGTTTTTTATCACACAGTCAATAAACCGTTTATGGTATAATACAATAACAATTACTGTAATATATTCTAATTATTTACACTTAGTAAAGAAAAAAAATATTCATTATCCTATTACTATAAAACCTAAATTATAAATATATTACTCTTTTCATAATACAATGCAGGAATTAGAAACCTATTAAACCAAACTGTAATACAATCCATATAACTCCATTATTATTAATGGTAAAATGTTCTTTTAAACCCTACTCTCAAATGTAAACCTTCTTAACCATTTACAGAACCCTTTTATAAAGATAGAAGATAACCATTTTAACTTAAATACCAAATCTGTCTATTAATACTAAACCGTAAGTTAATCTTTTATGAAACAGTTTGCACAAATAAGAATCACAACAACATTGCCAAATGGATTTATCTAGTTCATAGCCATGGAACAAATCGCAACAAAGTATTTTTATAACAGAAAATTATTTACAAATCTAAAACACACAGTGCAACCGAATTTACAAAAGGAAAACAATCGATAACAAATATTTACACTATGGCCGTAAGCTCTGTCTCTTAGAAACAAAATAAATATAAACAAAGTTTTTTAATTAACCAACGATCGCCACGTTGTATTAATCATAAATCCAAAGTTGCCTTAATAGTTTTGAAGCCATGAAGGAATTTCAGTGGCTAAGCAAGAGGTCGAGGAAGCTTCACAAACTTAATCACAGTATTGAATCATGATTTCAAAACTTTGAAATAATATTATATTACCCTAAACAATATTTACAAGAGCCGTAGCTCACTGGTGAAACCCTAAGGGTTTTTCACTAAATATGGCCTTACAGCCTCCATCCTTTTCTTTTCCAAATCAAACAACATTCTAAATACATGGTAGTATGAACACTGTTTTACATACTACAACTACCATCGACATCACTGCAGAAAAATTCACGACGAAGGGTACCCCAGGGTTGGGACCTAGGCTTACCGAGCCTATCGTGCTCACACCCTTCAGCTTCAAAGGAAACACCTTCACTTTCGACAGTGCATTGCCAAGTTTTTCACCTACATTCAAACAAACAATATGTGATTTGAACTGTTAGTAAATGGATTCGAATATATAGATAAATAAAAGAAAATAAAAAAGATGAGAAGAGTCGTTACGGCTTACTAGTTTAAACACTAAGTTCGATGAAACAATGATGGAAAAGAACCAAAGCTTCAAAGATGCTAACGCCATGACAACAAGTGTAATCACTGTTTAAATGTTGAGATAGAAGAAACGGAGATGGCAAAGCACCAGGGTTTGAGTCTGTTAACTCCACGGGCATCCAAGAGTAAAAATTCATTGTAGAGACCTGAGGAGGCCGAGGGCCTGTTGGCCCACTCTCCCTTGCCAAAAATAACAACAAATGAAGCCGAGTGGGTTTTAGGGAAAACATTTAATGTAAGTGAATAGGGTCTAATTCCAACACCCTTAATCTAATGAGCAACCACCATGTGGATTCCACTAACCTCGAAATTCTTTGTATGTTGATATAGTTTAACCTTCTCATAACCCTGTGACATATGGTAGTTGTAAACTATTATATTTGTTAAAACAAATAATAATACTAAACAATTTATATATGCATTGTGAATTTTTAACTAGGTTATAGTATTAATTTTATGCTTTGGTATATGCCTAGGCTAGTGTTGTTATATTGGTAGTTAGTTTTTAAAGCTTCCAATATAATATTGTTAATTGTTAATTCTTAGGTAAGTGCTAGGATTAACATGGATAAAATCCATAGTTATAAATCAACTAGAAGGTATTCAGGCTGCTAGTACCCAAAACAACTAAAAGCATGTTTTATAATTACATACCATCATTTATATAATTTATTTGTTCAAAACAAATGATCACACTTTCAACTCCAATTTGTTACCTAGGTAGATTAATTTTTTTGCAAATGACCTAGGAACTCTTACATTTCGATAATCTAGACAGTAAATAGAGTTTAAGGATTGTATTCCTAACTTACTTGTTTAGTCTTCTGATCCTTGAATTCATACATCGTAAACCTGGAAGTAAGTTTTTACCTTTGAATTCTGTACAAGCATCGGATCTACATTAGCTTTGAGAAAGCTAGTCAAGCTTCGAGCTAACCTCAAGGCCCCTTCAGTAAGAAAATAAATAACCATAAGTATCAAGTGACATTCTTACCAACAAACCAATGATCTTAATTCAATAATTTGAAACTCTTTAACTTTTGAAAAACATTATTTTCAAGACTGATAATTAATATAGATTGAATACGGTTAGTAGCATGTGACTTACAAGTTAGTAAGTAAAATTCTGTAGCCTTTTAGTTACTGTTAACAAGAGAGAATTAACTCCCAAGTTTCTCTTAATATCTTGTCTAGTAATCTATATGTTAAACTAGACTAAAGTTAATTATTAAAATAGCATCCTGACTATGATTTAGCATTTAATATCACATAGAAAAATTTTAAATTTTTGTGAATTTTAGGAGATGCTACATATGGTATTAGAGCACACATTCAGACACTAGGACTGAAGTGGCTCAACACACGTAAACAAAAAAGTAAATACAAAGTATGAATATTGATTTATGGTTTTAAATGTATTGCACAAAATATTTCTGAATTAGATTTGCAGGTATGGAAGGACTTGAAGTGTATGCTGAAGAGAGGTCCCCGTTAAATGAACAAAATAATTCTGGAAAAGAACCTACTAAAGAAGATATAAATAATAACTCATCTGGATTACTGCAAAGAGTTAAGGATTTAAAATCTGAAATGGAGACTTTTAAAAAAGAAAATGAGAGAATCCTAAGAGCTAAGGAGGAGTTGAATCAAATACAGCTAGAAAAGTTTTATAACGAAGAAAATGATAAACAGATAGAATCTGATGCTATGTCCTATCAACATAAGAGTAAAAGGTCAAAATACTCTAAAATTGAAATCATCTCTTCTTCTGAAATTAACGATAATTCACACAGAAAGAAACACCAGAATTCTAGTGATAGTAGGGAGAGTAATTATCACTCTAGAAAGAAGAAATACAAGCTTTATAAAAAGATTTTTGGGGAGTTCAAAAACATTAAACCACCAAATTAATCCACCAACTTTTAATGGTGAAAAAAAGAGAGGAAGTCGAAGCATGGCTATCCGGAATGAAAAAGTACTTTCATATATATAATTATTCAAATCAATTAAAAGCAAGGATGGCAATATATAACTTAATAGGTAAAGCCGACCTCTGGTGGAAGGACATAAAGCGAGTTAAGGGCATAAAATAAAAGAATATAAACTGGAGCAATTTTAAGAAGTACTTTAAAATTTTATTTCTGTTGGATCAATATTACGAGGAACGAGCTAAAGAACTTTATGATCTAAGGTTGGGAACCATGAGTATGAAAGAGTTAAAAAGCAAAATTTTAACCTTACTATGATATGTGCCTTATATTATTGATGAAAAACCTAAGGTACAACGATTTCTGATATGTTTACCTTTTTATATTAAGGACATAATTGAATATGATAATCCGAAGACCCTTGAAGAGGCCATGCAAAATGCATATTTCTGCTATGACCAAAACCGGAAAAGGGAGAACATGCCAAAATGGAAAACAAAAAGGCCTAACAATAATTTTGAATCAAGGAAGAAAAATTTCACACGTAATCGGAATTTTGGGCATAATAACTCATGCAATCTTCCTAATAGAAAATTTCAAGTAATTCAAAAGGTAACCCACAGAAAATCCCTACTATCACAAGAAATAAAGAATTTACAAATAATCAAAGTAATTATGTTAAAAATAACGAATGTAAGGAACCAATAAAATGTTGGGAATGCCAGGGACCTCACTATGCATCAGCCAGTCCTAAAAGGAAGAAGACAGTGGAGTATGGATTGGTTTATGAACGCAGGGGGAGTGTACAGCTAGCAGGTTTCACAGATGCTGATTGGGAAGGATTTGTAGAGGACTAGAAGAGTACTTCAAGTTGTTGTTTCAACATTAGATTAGGGGTTGTCTCTTGGTTCAACAAGTAGCATAAGTCAGTTGCATTGAGCTCAGTAGAGGCTGAGTACATGGCAGCCAGCATGGATGCTTGTGAGGGTATGTGGCTGAGGAAGTTACTTGCATGGTTATTCGAGTGTGAGATAGAGGCTACAGTAGTTCACTGTGACAATCAGAGTGGCATTAGGCTGTCTAAGAATCCATTGTTCCATGACTGGAGAAAACACATAGACATCATATACCATTTCTTGAGAGATTGTGTTCGGAGAAGAACCATTCGGTTGGAGTACATATAGACAGATGAGTAGGTGGCAGACATTTTCACCAAGGTTGCAGACAAAGTTTTGTGAAGTTCATGGATATTTGGGGTTGATAGGGAGTGTTAAACTAGTAGCAACAAGGGAGGTCTTACCGCATGCATGTGTTCTTGCATGTAGAAGACTTAAGTTAGGAAACCAGTTGTATTTAATTTACTTTTCCTAAGTTTACTTTGGAAAATAAATTAAAGTGATCTAAATTAAATTTAGTGAACCACTACTTAAATTGAAAGTGAAAATAGGTTTTTTTCTTTACCACTAGTTAAAGTGAAAGTGAAATTAGGGTTTTCGCTTTACCTAAAGTTATAAAAGAGAGATCAATTGGTGGAGAGAATAAAAACACTTGTATTTCGACAGAGACAAGATACAGACAAGGAGAGAAATTCAGACAGAGGATTTAGCTCAGAAGACGGAGGAGCGAGCAACAGGGTCATCGAGCTTTGTATAGCTGGGCCGTACACTCACACAGGAGGGTGTTGAGGTTTAGCTGGGATTTTCCCAATGATTCTGTCGGGTACTGCATTCGCCAAGTTTGGGGGAATTTCCAGTGATTATATAAGTTCCATATTTTCTCATAATAAAATCTATATCTGACTACTGCATTGGTTTTCCCATCTTGGGTTTTTTCGGGGGTTTCCATACCCAAAATAATAGTGTCAATATTGTGATGTGATGTTGTGATTTATTTTTCAGTTTTATATTCTGGTGCGTACTGTAAAAGATATTCATGTGTGGTTATCAGTTGATATTTTTTATGCACTGTTTAGCCCTAGTTGAATATTAAAGGAAAATTTACATGGTATCAGAACTTTGGTGAGCTAAAGCTGAGATATTTGTAGTAGCAGTGATAGATCAGGGGCAGATCTATAAGAAGACACAAACCTAAACATCCAGATCTAGGGTTTGATAGGTGCACTTCACTATGGCCGTGTAGTTGAGAGTTGAGAATAGACTCTAGGGTGCTCAGAACTTTCCTACATGGAAAGAAAGGATCACAAGGATCTTGGACATTAGTAATGCAGAGAAGCACATTGACTCCATGAAGGTTGCACCCACATATCTCACAGATTTAGCAGCATGGAAGAAGATTGATTCCAGAGCCATGTTGATTATCATGGATGGAGTGAAGGGCCATATAGTCCCTCATGTTTTTGGTAAGAAGACTGCAGCAGAGATGTGGACGGCTTTGGAAAGTCTGTACCAAAGAAAGAATGGGAACTGGAAGATGGTGTTGCAAGAGAGGATGCACAGCACCAAGATGGCTAAGGGATAAGGAGTGGTGCCTTATCTCATGAGGTTCACATAGACCAGGGATGATCTTGGAGTTGTTGGCTCTAATAAAGTGGATGAGGAGCTAGCTTGGATAGCCCTCAATGGATTCTCTAAGCCATGGGACACCTTTGTCAAAGGTGTTGTGGCTAGGGAGAAGATCTCTGATTGGCATAGATTATGAGATGAATTTGTGCAGGAGGAGACCCGCATGGGTCAAGGATCAGGATCATGCAGTAGTACCCCATAGTTTGTGGATGAGGAGGCTCTAGCCCTTACAAGGAAGAGCAAGGGGAAGGGAAAAAGGAAGAAGGATGGTAAGAAGAACCTTGACGTATCAAAGGTCAAGTGTTTTATCTGCCACAAGTAGGGACACTCTACCTCCCAGTGCCCAGACAAGAAGAAGAAGAGTAACACTCAAATGGCTGGATCTGCAGAGGTGGATGAGTTCAGCAGGAACTTCGATGAGGAGTTTTGCTTGATAGCTTGCATGGCAAGCACCATAGGGAGCAACATATGGTACATTGAAAGTGGAGAATCTAGTCACATGACTGGACATAAGAGATTCTTCAGAGACTTGCAGGAGGGTGGAACAGGGATCCACATTGAGATGGGTGATGATGATGCGTGGTATCAAGTGTAGGGAGTGTTTCATTTGAGAGGGAGTCTGGAAAGCCCCTCAGTTTTGATGATGTGTTATATGTTCTAGGACTGACCAAGAACCTTATATCAGTCTCCACTCTAGAGGACAAGGGATATCAGGTGAACTTCCATGACCATAGAGTGTATATCAAGCCCAAGGGGTCAGATAGGAGCTTGGATCGGGTGATTGGTAGAAGGAGCGAGGAAGTGTACATATTACACTTTAAGCTTGCAAAGGCTCTAGTCACCAGTAGCAGCAGCAGTCAGGGTGAGTTGTGGCATAGGAGTATGGCACACTTACACCATGGAGAGTTGAAGCGTTTGAGACAGGAAGTCTTTGTAGTTCCTCATGTACAGGAGGAAAAGAATAACCACTGCAAGGGTTGTGCTTTGGGTAAGAACATTAGGAAGCCTTTCCCACAGAGTGAGCACAAGTCTAAGGAGCCCTCGAACTTGGTGCATTTGGATGTATGTGGACCTATGAGTGTCCATTCATTCAGTGGTTACAGTTACTGCATAACCTTCATTAATGACTATTCTAGGAAAACCTAGATCTATTTCTTGAAGGCCGATTCAGAGGTCTTTGAGAGGTTTCGAGAGTTCAAGACTCTTGTGGAAAACCAAATAGGAAAGAAGATTCAAGTGTTGAGGATAGACAATGGGGGTGATTACACTTCCAATGATTTCACGGAGTATTGTTCGGATGAGGGGATCAAGAAGGAGCACACTGTACCCCATACCCAACAACAGAATGGAGTTGCAGAGTGGAAGAACAGGACTATGGTTGGAGCAGCCAAGGACATGCTATTTGATCAGGGATTACCACTATTCCTCTGGTCTGAGGCATACAAGACTAAAATATACATTCAGAATAGGTGTCCCCACACATCCTTGGGGAGTAAGACATCGAAGGAGGTCTTCATAGGCACTAGGCCAGATGTGAGTCACATTCGCATATTCGACAGTGTCTACTATTGTCATGTTCATGCTGATAATAGGAAGAAGATGGACCCTTCTGGATAGAAGGGGTTACTTGCTAGTTACAGTGAGATTTTGAAGGCATATGGAGTTTACATTCCTGCTCGCAGGAGGATCATTGTGAGCAGGGATGTCCAGTTCGATGAGGATAGGGCCTTGCGGAGATCTCTGGACTTACCAGTAGAGCAGCAACCAGCATAGGAGTCAGGAGTCAAGTTAGAGGAGCCATATGTATAGGTATAGGTACAGACACAGAGCATAGGTTCTAGTGGTCAGAGGGAGTTAAGTGGATAGGATCGTTTAGTCATTGCTTTGAAGGATGAGTTGTAGCAGGAGATGGATATCCAACAATTGCAATAGGTTGACACTAGGCCAAGGCCTAAGTGGTTTAGATCCACAGTGCAGGATTCCAGGAAGGTAGATCCTGCATAGACATATTTTAGATGGAGTGTACGACTAGAGAGGCTTAGTTATATGGCATTGATGACAGAGTTGATTAACTCTGAACCTTCTAGCTTCGGGGAGGTTGGACAACATGATGTGTGGGAGGAAGCTATGCTTGAGGAGTATGACTCTATTATGAAAAACCAAGTATGGGAGGTTGTGCCGAGGCCACAAGGAAAAAAGGTGATGGGATCTAGATGGATCGGTGAAGCTGTTAGAATAATCAACCCATAGTTACCTACCTTAGACATTAATTTAATTATTTTTGTCTTATTACCTAGTTTCCTAGATTCCATTCTATGCTAGTTGCTTTATAAATGTCCTATAAGTCAATACATGCTAAAAATGAGTCATGGAGAACTTGGGAAACATCCTAGAAACCCAATTTATCATGTCTGCTTTATTCCAAATCCTCTAAAGTGTGTATTTTCTTTTTCTGAAAAGCTGCCTTGTTTTATTCTGATTTAAGGCAAAAGGAAAAGCTAGACTAGGTGTAGTTGACTTGTTTTTTGCCCACATCATCCTACCTCCTTTTCTCCAAATAAAAGAATGTATGAGTTGTCTTTACATCTCTCTTTAGATTTCCCACTTGACTTATAAAATTCATGAGCATCTTCATAGATTTGGAAACTGCTTTATGCACCTATGGTGGATTTGACTAGTTTTGGTAATCCTGTTTTTTGACCATTTTGAATGGGATCTTTATGCATTCAAATCTCTCATGTAATTATATATTACAACAGCCTATTACTTCACATGGTTGGCTATTGTACACTTATTCAATACAGATTAGTGTTATGCTCCAATTTCAGTCTCCTTTGGTGTTAATTTTACATGTTTGATTAGCAATTTTGTGAGTGTAATTGTTCTATCTCTTGGGCTCAATTTCTCTCCTTCCAAATTGTTATTGCAGGTTTGACATTTTGACTAGGAGTGCATTATGCTGACTGAAGGGTATAGTTTCTGAGCTATGAACCAATCTCAAAAGATCATCTTGACTCCATTCAATTTCTTTGAGTGGAAAGTTGAGATGGAGATATTGTTGAGAGAGAAAGGTCTCTACAGGATGACTATGAAAACTAAGAAATAGCCCAATGCAACTGCAGAGAAAATTAAATGGCACAACAGGAGGGATGAGGCATATGGTATTTTTTGTTTGAGCGTTTCAAGAGACCTCCTCTTCCATCTTGATGGATTGACATCACCTAATGAAGTGTGGGAGAAGTTACAAGAGATTTTTGGAAAGACATATGAGATGAGAGGACATCAAATCAAGAATGCACTGGTCTCCTTGAGTCCCAGTAGCTTTGAATCATTGCAACTCTACTTTTGCAAGTTTAAGGCCCTTTTTTTGCAATTGAAACTGTGTGGGATCGAAAAGATGGAAGATAAACTAGTTTTGGCCATTCTCTCTGAGCTTGGTCCTGACTATTTAGTGTTTGTTTCAACTTTTCATGCCACTAAGTTGACAGCTCGAGCTTGGAAGATGCCTAAGCTTGCAGATTTCATGGAATCCCCCACACAAGAGCAAGATAAGTTGGTGATGATGGGCACCATAAAACCTTCCAAAGACCAATATTTGGTTGCTAGAGATTCAAGGCTGGATTCAAAAAGCAAGAAAAAGGTTAAAAACCACCTAAGAAAAAGAGAGACAAGTCTAAGTCTCAAGAGGAACCCCAAGGTTCCAAGAAGAATTCCTAGAAGAAGAAGAACAAAGGAGAAATGAGCAAGTGTGCATACTGCAGTAAGGGCTATCATCCTGAGAGCTCTTGTATGAAGAAGCAAATTGACATGTTGACCCAAATCTTGGAGAAGAATAACATCACCCTTCTTGATTACTCAAAGAAGAGGGAAGGAGGATCAAATTCAGAAGACAGAGAGAGAGTACATGCACTGGTTGCTGGAACATGAAACTCACCTAGATTCATCACAGATTTTGGAGCTTCTAAACACATGGTTTCGACAAAACAGACATTATCCTCTCTTGACATGTTGAAAGGGCCACCAATAGTTTTGGGAGATGACTCTCTCACTGACAGTATGGGGAAGAATTGGATTGATCTTGACCATGGTAGTTTCAATAATGTGTTGTATGTTCCAGGTCTTGCCTCTAATCTCTTGTCATTGTATCAGATGAATCATATCGGGTCTCCAAAGAAGGTCATATTCTCCCGTGATGATGTTGAAATCACTGAGATTTTGAAAGGTAAATTCATAGAAAAAGGTGTTTTTGATCACACTTAGAAGGTATACAAGTTTTCCCATTTTCTACCCTACTCAAACCCCTTTGCTCTTCTGATTCATGCTAATGAGGAAAGCAATCTTTGGCATGAAATATTTGGCCATCTTAACTACAAGTATCTTTCTGATTTGAGTGAAACATAAATGGTCATAGGGTTACCAAAGATCAAGTTTTCTAAGGGAGTCTATCAAGGTTGTATCCTAGGAAAACACACAGAGCACAAGTATGAGAAAGCTAGTCATGCGAGAACCTCCGCACCTCTTGAGCCGATCCATAGTGAGATTGCTGGTCCATTCCCTCATATGTCCATGAGTCAAGAAAAACATGCACTGACCTTCATAGATGAATTTTCCAGGTATTTTTGGGTTCACTTCCTAAAGCATAAGTCTAAAGTTTTTGACCTCTTCAAAGTCTTTAGAGCCTTGGTTGAAAACCAGTCTGGGAGGAAACTCAAGATCCTCAGATCTGACAATGGTGGTGAGTATGTCAAGTCTGAGTTCATTCAGTATTGTAAAGATGCAGGTATTCAGATGCATCATTTGATCCCTTACACACCACAACAAAACGGTGTTGTTGAGAGAAAGAACATGTCACTGAAGGAGATGGAAACCTACATGATGGAAGCTAAGACTTTGGCACCAAAGTTTTGGGCCGAGGATATAAAATATACATCCTTCATCCAAAATAAGGTGCCTCATAAGAAGCTTTATGGCATGAATCCTTTCAAAGCTTAGAGTGGGCACAAGCCAAATGTGAACCATTTCAGGATTTTTGGCTCAAAGGCTTGGGCTAGAATTCCAACTGAAAAGAGGAAGGCTTTGCAACCCCAAAGCCAAGAGTGCCTATTTTTTGGGTATTCTAAATATTCAAAAGGGTGCAAGATGATCAACTTGATCACTATCAAATATTTCATTGAAATAAGTGTTCAGTTCCAAGAAGATCCTTTAGTAGCAGTTGAAGTTGGAGAGTCTTCTTCACCACCAGAACCATTGATTGTAAGTGGAGAGACTAATGAGTTTCCTGATTCTGATATGTCTGATAATGATGATTTGATTACATATCCTAACAGTCCTACAAGGCCAAAATGGGCAGCAAATACCATTTATGCAGCTCGGGAACTAGCTGGAAATCCTAATGACACTGGGAGGACTAGATCTCAATTTGAGAGTGCCCTTTGTGTGAAAGATCCTCTATTTGTGGAGAAGTGCTATCTGATGGTTGAATCAGAACCAAAGACATATGAAGATCCATCACATGATCCAATATTACAAACAACCATGAAAGAAGAATTCATCTCTCTCCAGAAGAACAACACTTGGGAACTGGTTGATCTTCCCCCAGGGAGGAAGCTAGTTCAATGTAAGTGGGTTTTCAAGACTAAGTTTGCTGCCGATGGTTCACCTTTGAAATATAAGGCAATATTGGTAGCCAAGGGATAATTACAAGTACATGGTATTGACTACAATGAAACCTTTGTACTAGTTGCAAAGATGGACTCCATAAGGCTAGCTCTAGCCATTGTAGCTTCGAAGCAGGGGGAAGTGCATCACATGAATGTGAAGTGTGCTTTCCTAAATTAATATATCACTGAGGATATAGTACATGTAGCAACCTGAAGGGTTTGTTTCTAATCCATATTTAGTGTGCAGGTTAAAGAAATCATTGTAGGGGGTCAAGCAAGCCCCCAGGGCTTGGCATGACAAGATTGATGGCTTTTTACTATCACTAAGTTTTGTTTGATGAAAGTATGATCCTAATATCTATATGAAGCTGATTCATGGTTCTTTAATGATTATTTTATTGTATGTGGATGACCTATTGATTACAGGAAGTTCAAAGAAAGAGATTTTCTCCTTGAAAGATGCAATGAACCATGCATTTTCTATGACAGATTTGGGATTGTTGAGCCAATTCTCGGGTCTCAAAATTGCTCAATCCCAAAATGGAATCAAAGTACATCAGTCCAAGTATGCTTTGGATTTGCTGAACAAGTTCAACATGAAATATTGCAAGCCAAGCAAGACTCCCTTCCTTTCAAAAGTTAAGCTTGAAGAAGCAGGTTATGGTAAATAATACACTGTATAGGAAGTTGATTGGGTGTTTGCTTTATCTTACACAAACTTGACCTGATATATATTATGCAGTTAGTGTGGCTTTGAGATACATGGATCAGCCTCATGAGATCCACTGGAGGGCATCCAAAAGGATCCTAAACTTTGTTCAAGGAAAAAGAAGTCACGGGATCTTCTACAAAGCAAAATCGGATCTTGATTTGATTGGGTTTACTGACAGTGATTGAAAGTCTACATCATGATATGTTTTCATGCTTACAGAAGGACCAATCAGCTGGTCAAGAAATAAGTAGAGTGCCATAGCACTCTCATATACAGAAGCAGAGTATAGAGGAGTTGTAAATGAAGCAACTCAATGTTTGTGGTTGCAGGGGATACTTGGAGAATGTGGCTTCGAATCAGAGATTCCAACCATTATCTACTATTATAATCAGAGAACCATTCAAATCTGGAATGATCTAGTTCAGAGACAGTGAACCAAGCACATTGAGATCCATATGCATTACATCAGACAGCTTGTGCATGATGGATCCATTGATCTACTCTTCTGTGCATCTTCAGAACAAGTAGCAGACATTCACCAAAGTTTTTTGTGAGAAGAAATTCAACAATATCAAATCACTGCTGGGGATTTCTGATCATGCTGTGAAGCATGATTGATGACAAGATTCCAAAATTTTGTTTTTCCTGTCCATGTTTAAGGGAGGATTTTCCCATTGGGTTTTTTCCTCTTTCCTTGGTTGAATGGACAAGCAGTATGTAAAGGGTGACTAAGCCTTGTTTCTAGGCCCTATAATTTTTTGATATTTACTCATAAATTTAGGATTAAGGGGGGGTGTTAGAATAATCAACCCATAGTTACCAACCTTAGACATTAATTTAATTATTTTTGTCTTATTACCTATTTTCCTAGATTCCATTCTATGCTAGTTTCCTTCTACATGTCCTAGAAGTCAACACATGCTAAAACTGAGTCATGGAGCACTTGGGAAACATACTGGAAACCCAATTTAGCATGTCTTCTTTATTCTATATTCTCTAAAGCGCATATCTTCTTTTTCTAAAAATCTGCCTTGTTTTATTCTAATTTAAGGCAAAAGGAAAAGCTAGACTAGGTGTAGTTGACTTGTTTTTTGCCCACATCATCCTCCCTCCTTTTCTCCAAAGAAAAGCATGTATGAGTTGTCTTTCCATCCCTATTTATATTTCCCACTTGACTTAGCAAATTCATGAGCATCTCCATAGATTTGGAAACTGCTTTATGCACGTATGGAGGATTTGACTAGTTTTGGTAAGCCTTTTTTTTTACCATTTCGAATGGCATATTTATGCATTCGAATATCTCATGTAATTATATATTACATAATCCTATTACTTCACAAGGTTGGCTATTATATGCTTATTCAATATAGATTAGTGTTTTGCTCCAATTTCAGTCTCCTATGGTGTTAATTTTGCATGTTTAATTAGCAATTTTGTGAGTGTAATTGTTCTATCTCTTGGGTTCAATTTCCAGAGAAGCATGAAGAAGATGGAAGAATGGAGAAGTACAAGGAACACTTCATGGCAATGGGGTTTTTACAGAAGGAGTGTATTTATTATGAGGAGACCTTCACCCTTATTTCCAGTTATTCTTCCATTCAGACCATTATCTCACTAGCAGTTGAGATGGGTTGGCGTGTCCAGAAGATGGACATCAAGACTACATTCATCAATGGAGTGATAAAGGAGGAGGTGTATATTGAGCATCCATAGGGGTTTTATTTGGAGACTAGGGAGATGCATGTATGCAAACTGCATCGAGCTCTCTATGGGCTCAAGAAGGAATCTTGAGCATGGTACTTGAGGATTGACATTTATCTACGGGAGATGGGATTTTAGTTGAGTGAGGCTGACCACAACCTGTACTTCTTGACAGGTGAGGTTCCTATCATACTAGTATTATATGTGGATGATCTCTTTTTGATAGGATATGAGAGGCTGATTGGAGACTATAATTCCAACCTTGTAGTAGAGTTTGAGATGAAAGACCTTGGGATGATGGATTACTTTTTTGTCTTGGAGGTTTGACAAAGAGATGGATGCTTCTTCATCGGACAAGGGAAGTATGTGGTAGAGATCCTGAAGAGATTTAGGATGGAGGACTACAAGCCTATGGCAATAAATCTAGTTTCCAACTGGAGGAATATTGATGCATCAGGGTTAGATATATTTGATGTTACCTTGTATCATCAGCTTATTGGATCGCTTATTTATTTGGTCAACACTCGACCAGACATCAAATTTGTAGTCAACTCTTTGAGTCGGTTCATGGTGGATCCTTGAAGAGTTCATTGCATGGCTGCGGAGCACATACTTTGATACATTAGAGATACAGTGGAGTATGGATTGGTTTATGAGTGCAAAGGAGTGTACAGTTAGTAGGTTTCACAGATGTTGACTCGGAAGGATGTGTAGAGGATAGGAAGAGTACTTCAGGTTGTTGTTTCATCATTGGATCATGGGTTGTCTCTTGGTTCAGTAAGAAGCATAAGTCAGTTGCATTGAGCTCGGCAGAGGCTGAGTACATGGCAGCTAGCATGGCTGCTTGTGAGGGTATGTGGCTAAGGAAGTTACTTGCAAGGTTGTTCGAGTGTGAGATAGAGGCCAAAATAGTTCACTGTGACAATTAGAGTGGCATTAGGCTATCTGAGAATCCAGTGTTCCATGACTGGAGCAAACACATAGACATCAGATACCACTTCTTGAGATATTGTGTTTAGAGAGGAACCATTCAGTTAGAGTACATACAGACAGATGAGTAGATGGTGGAATTTTTCACCAAGGCACTTTGCAGCCAGATTTTTGTGAAGTTTAGGGATAGTTGGGGTTGCTATTGAATCCCTTCCTTGTTGAGAGGGAGTGTTAAACTAGTAGCAACAAGGAAGGCCTTCCTGCATGCATGTGTTCTTGCATGCAGAAGACTTAAATTAGTAAACCGGTTGTATTTAATTTACTTTCCTAAGTTTACTTTGGAAAATAAATTAAAGTGATCTAAATAAACTTTAGTGAACCACTAGTTAAAGTGAAAGTGAAATTAGGGTTTTTTCTTTACCACTAGTTAAAGTGAAACTGAAATTAGGGTTTTCACTTTAGCTAAAGTTATAAAAGAGAGATCAATTGGTGGAGAGAATACACACACTTGTATTTTCATAGAGAGAGGATACAAACAAGGAGAGAAATTCAGACAGAGGGTTTAGCTGAGAAGATGGAGGAGCGAGCAACAGGATCATTGAGCTTCAGACAGCTGGGCCGTACACTCACACAGGAGGGTGTTGAGGTTTAGTTGGGATTTTCCCAGTGATTATGTCAAGTACTGCATTCTCCAGGTTTGGGTGAATTTGCAGTGATTGTAAAAGTTCCATATTTTCTCATAATAAAATCTATATTTGACTACTGCAGTATCGATTTTCCCATCTTGCATTTTTTTGGGGGTTTCCATACCCAAAATAATAGTGTCAATATTGTGATGTGATGTTGTGATTTATTTCTTAGTTTTATATTCCACTACATACTGTAAAAGATATTCATGTGTGGTGATCAGTTGATATTTTGCATGCACTATTTAGCCCTAGTTGAATATTAAAGGAAAATTTACAGAAGGAAGATACAATAGTTGGTGATTTAGCGAGAGGGATCCCCTGAATCAATGCAGCGCTAGAAAATAGATAGGATGAATATCAGACTTTCATGGTGGAAGTAGAAGGTATGCTTAACCATAAACCTATTTCTATTCTAGTTGACCAAGGGGATAGCCTGATTTATGTCTCTTCCAGTTTAGTAGAGAAATTTGCAAAGTCATGGCTCGTTCAATTAGCTACAGGAGAAAAAAAGAAAGTAATTGATTTTGTGAAAGATTGTACATTATTTATGAATCAGTTTGAAACTTTTGTAAAGTTGAATGTACTTCCGTTAGGATCCTATGATGTATTAATCGGAATGGATTGGTTGGAACAACATCGAGTAGTGTTAAATTGTTTTGATAAAAATTTTACATGTTTAAATAACAAAGGAGAAACTGTAACAGTAAAAGGAATCCCTAGGAAAACAACAATCAGATAGATTTCTTCCTTACTACTAAAAAGAGTTGTTCAGAAGGGATGTAAAGCTTTTTCTATAACTATAACTAATGAAAAACACATTATTAAAGAAGGCAAATTAAAATTAGAAGATATACCAATTCTAAGAGGTTATTCAGATGTATTTCCGAAGGAAATTCCAAGATTTCCTCCGAAAAGGGAGTTGGATTTCACTATTGAGCTAGTACCCGGTGCGGTGCCTAACTCAAAATTTTCTTACTGGATGAACATCCTGGAGCTTAATGAACTAAAATTGCAATTAAAAGAACTGATAGATAAAAATTACATAAGACCAAGTGTGTCTCCTTGGGGAGCACCGATCATTTTTGCTAAAAAGAAGCACGATACTCTGTGGTTATGCATTGACTACCGTCAGTTGAATAAGATGACAATTAAAAATAGATACCTATTGCCCCTCATAGATGATCTGTTCGATTAGTTATGCGGAGAAACAATATTTTCAAAAGTTGACTTAAGATCTGGTTATCATCAAGACTGGATTAAGGATGAGGATATTTTCAAGATGACTTTTAGGACCCGATATGGTCAGTATGAGTTCATTGTCATGCCATTTGGGATAACTAACACCCCAAAAGTCTTCATGTGTTTAATGAGAAACGTATTACATAAATGACTAGATAAGTTTGTAGTACTATTTATTGATGATATTCTAATATATTCTAAGACTAGAGAAGAGCAAGAGGAACATTTAAAAATCATTTTACAAGTGTTAAGGGAACATCAAATTTATGCCAAGTTTAGTAAATGCGACTTATTCAAAGATAAAATATAATAATTAGGTCACGTAATAACTAAATATGGGATCTCGGTAGACCCAGATAAGATAAAAGAAATTAATGAATGGCCGGTCCCAAAGGATGTGACTGATGTACGATCATTCATGGGGATCACCGGGTATTATCGAAGGTTCATTGAGGGATTTTCAAGGATCGTGAATCCAATAAATTCTCTACAGAAAAAAGGAAAGAAGTTTGTATGGGATAAAAAATGTGAAGATAGTTTTAAGAAATTAAAAGAATTATTAACTACTGCACCCATTTTAAGAATTGCAAATCTTAACAAGGACTTTTTTATATGCACTGATGCATGCAACGATGGACTTGGTGGGGTCTTAACTCAAGAAGGACACGTAATAGCATATGAGTCCATGAAACTTAAAATTCATCAGAAAAACTATGCTACTTACGATCTAGAATTGGCTGCTGTGATACACACATTAAAGATGTGGCGCCATCACTTGATAAGGAGAAAATTTATTTTAATGATGAATAATAAGGGTTTAAAGTATCTATTGGATCAACCAAATTTAAACGCAAGGAAATCTAGGTGGCTAGCTTTCATTAGCGAATATGATTTCAAGATTCAACATATCAAGGGGAGGGAAAATAAAGTAGCTTATGCTCTGAGCATTAAAGTAAGATTAAATTTTATGGCAGTAGTCAGTACTTACAAAACATATTTATAAGATCAACTCAAAGAAGGAGTAAAATTTGATGAAAATTACCGAAAAATTGCAAGCTAAAGTGGCAGAAAAAGTAACTGAAAGTTTAAAAATAGGTTACAGTCTAAATGAAAAAGGGTTAATACTTTATAAAAATAGACTGTATATACCTAACGTACATAAAGTTAAGTTGCTAATTTTAAATGAAGTACATAAAAGTCCTTATTCATGACACCCTGGCTATCAGAAGACAATAAGTATGTTACAGAAAGATTTATTTTGGTTGAATATGAATAATGAGTTAGAAGAATATATTGCTAGATGTTTTGAATGTCAACAGGTTAAGACTGAAGATCAACATCCAGCCGGTTTATTATATCCGTTACCAATTCCTAGCTGGAAATGGGAAATAATCAACATTGATTTCATTACAGGTTTGCCTAAAAATAAGAACCATAATGATTCGGTATTGGTTGTTGTTGACAAACTCAGTAAGGAAGCCCACTTTATACCAGTAAAGACCACTCATAAGGCTACTAATATTGCTTAAATATTTATGAAACAAAATTTCCTTTTGCATGGAATACCAAAAGTTATAATTTCTGATAGGGACTATAAATTCACGGGAAACTTATGGAAATATTTATTTAAAGGTATAGATACTACTTTAAATTTCAGTACATCTTTTCATCCACAAACGGATGGGCAGACATGAAGGGTATATCAGATTTTGGAAGATATGTTAAGGATGTACGTAAGAGAACAACAAAGTAAAAGGGAGAACTACTTACACTTGGTTGAGTTTGCATACAACAACCACTACCAATATTTAGAAAAATTTAGCCCATTTGAAATTATGTATGGAAGAAAATGCAATACTCCCATCTCATGGAGGAACCTCATTGTCAGGTTAATACTAGGACCTGAGTTATTAAAGGAAATAGAATTAACCGTGAAGTAGGTACAAGGAAATTTAAAGGTTGCACAAGACAGATGAAAGAGTCACGCAAATTTTAAACGAACTCAGAAAGAGTTCCAGGTGGGTGAACATGTTTTCATTAAGGTAAAACCTAAAAAGAGTTCCTTAAAATTAGGGAGTTGTGCTAAGCTAGCACCCAAGTACTGTGGACCTTTCGAAATATTGTCCAGAGTTGGACCGCTGGCATACCAATTGGCCTTACCACTGAATATTAGAGTTCATAATGTTTTTCATATTTATGTTTTAAAAATATATGTACATGATGCTACTCATGTGATAAATTGGAACGATGTGCAAAAACTGACACATGGTAGCATCCTCAACCAATTCTAGCTGTTGCAGGGGGGAAATTTCCTAACTTTGTGGTCATGTTCCCCAAGAAAGTGGAACAGAGAAGGTGGCTCATTGATTGAAAAACTGACCAAAAAGACCTAGGCATGCATATATTTATCCATCGAATTCAACAGGGGGATTTTCATTCTTTACCTTGTGAAATTTATGAAGTTGAGAAAGGAGAACAAGAGATTCGATGAGGGGAAAGTTAGAAGTGGATTGAGTGTTTAAGAAAACATTCAGAACTAGTGCATATTGATAGATGTGTTCTTTACTGTTGAGGACATAAGTACTATTTTTAGGTACTTCTGTTGAGTTGCAAGGGTATTTAATCCCATTTCTTCACACAATGCATTCATCCCGGTGGATCAATGGATAGGCTCGGGGGTCCAAAGACAAGCATTTGAGCTATCTTCAAGAAAGGTTTGGTGGAACGGGCTCCTTCGATTGTTTGTCTCTTCTACAAATTACCAAGTTCCATGGTGTTATCTTATTTATATTTATGCAAGCAAATTAATGGAATGAAAGTGGTCATGTTTGAACTACATTAAAAAAAAAATATGTGGTTTGAACTGTTAGTAAATGGCTTCGTATAGCTAGATAAATAAAAGAAAATAAAAATGCTGAGAAGAGTCGTTACGACTTACTAGTTTAAACACTGAGCTCGATGAAATGATGATGGAAAATAACCAAAGCTTCAAACGTGCTAATGCCACGGCAACAAGAGTAATCACTGTTTAAACCTTGAGATAGAAGAAACAAAGATATAGGAGCACTAGGGTTCGATCCTACTAACTCCACGGGAATCCAAGAGTAACAAATCATTGCAGAGACCCAAGGAGGCCTAGAGCCTATCAACCCACTCTCCCTTTCCAAAAATAACAACAAATGAAGCAGAGCGGTTTTTAGGGAAAATGTTTAATGTAAGTGTATAGGGTTTAATGCCAAAACCATTAATCTAACGAGCAACCACCATGTGGATTCCACTAACCTCAAAATTATTTGTATGTTGATATAGTTTAACCTGCTCATAACCCTACGACATATGGTAGTTGTAAACTATTATATTTGTTATAACAAATAATAATAATAAACAAGTTATATATGCATTGTGACGTTTTAACTAGGTTATAGTATTAATTTTATGCTTTGGTTATATGCCTAGGCTAGTGTTGTTATATTGGTAGTTGGTTTTTAAAGCTGGCAATATAATATTGTTAATTGTTTATGCTTAGGTAAGTGCTAGGATTAACATGGATAAAATCCATAGTTATAAATCAACTGGAAGGTATTAGGGATGCTAGTACCAAAAACAACTAAAAACATGTTTTATAATTACATTCCATCCTTTATATAGTTTATTTGTTCAAAACAAATGATCATGCTTTCAACTCCAATTTATTACCTAGGTAGATTAATTTTTTTGCAAATGACCTAGGAACTCTTACATTTCGATATTCTAGACAGTAAATAGAGTTTAAGGATTGTCTTCCTAACTTACTCATTTAGTCTTCTGAGCCTTGAATTCATACATCATAATCCTAGAAGTATGTTTTTACCTATGTATTTTGTACAAGCATCAGATCTGCGTTAGCTTTGAGAAATCTAAGTAAGCCTTGGGCTAACCTCAATTTCCCTTTAGTAAGAAAAGAAATAACCATCAGAATCAAACACATTCTTACCAACAAACCAATGATCTGAATTCAATAATTTGAAACTCTTTAACTTTTGAAAAACATTATTTTCAAGACTGATAATCAATATAGATTGAATACGGTTAGTAGCATGTGACTTAAAATTTAGTAAGTAAAAATCTGTAGCCTTTTAGTTACAGTTAATAAAAGAGAATTAACTCCCAAGTTTCTCTTAATATATTGTCTTGTAATTTATCTGTTAAACTAGACTAAAGTTAATTATTAAACTAGCATCTTGACTATGATTTAGCATTTAATATCACGTAGAACAAATTTAATTTTTTGTGAATTTTATGAGATGTTACATTAAGTCTCCAACCACAATAATAATGTTAACCAGTTAGACGTAGGTCTAAATAAACCTAACCATGCATAAAGGATAACGCTAACAGTAACGATAAGATTTGCTAGGATATGACTTTGGTGCTATTGTCTTAAAAAATTAATAATGTAGTATGGCATAGGTAGCATGCCAAGTTTAAGCAGTCATAGCGAACTTCATTATCTAACGGACCTGCACAAAATGAAGAGGAGTTGCATTAGTTCAACGTGAACTAAGTAAACCCTGTAACTTCAAGTAAAACCATTTACCTCTCCAAGTGGTCCTATAAGGGATACAAGTTCTGCCACTCCACCCCTTGACAATTACAAGTTAAGTCAAGACTTCCCATAAACAAAGAAACAAAACTCATAACGAGGAAGTAAGCTATAACTGAAAACACACGCACATGCATGATAAGAAATAATCAATGAACAGTATAATCATCTAAATCAGATAAAGTAACATAAACAAATTATAGTATTACATTAGTAATCACACAAGGAAAACATCTAGAAACAATAATAACAACTTACGACACTTCGGTTTCGCAAACAAAGATCAACACATTCCACAGAAGATAAGTTAATGTCCAGTTCAGGTAATATTTAACTAGCCTAATAAAAAAAAAATTATATTTTCAAATTTTGGGGAAATTACAACTATTTATCTGTCTTGGGACCTTAGACATAATAAGGGGAGGAAACCTAGTACTTAGCCTCTAGAAGATTCTTATATGCATCTAGAGGCAATAATGATGTGTTTAACAACCTCAACATAGCCTTCTATGGTATCATTTACCTTGAAATGGGGATATTAGCACCATTAGAACATTTATAGCACTAAGTGCAGATATTAGGAACCTTGACATGAATGGGGGGGAAGCAATTGGTCCATAGGAATTAAAGGAAGTTGTTAACCATTTACGGCCATAATTGATGTCTCCAACCACCTCACTTGACATTGAAAGTGGATCCTTTGAATCTTAATTTGGATATGCATGCCATCATCATTCGTTGAGCACTAGGTATGCATCTCAAGGTCATGGACATGGTCAAGGGAGGAAACTATGGCCTTATGCCCTAACTAAATCTTCTAGGAATCGGGTTATAGGAAGGATGCCTTAAAAAATCACACATGGAATCTCATACGTATATTTGGACTATGAATATGGATGTTAGTAGAATTAGGGGGTTTTGAGCAACATGTATGGGACCTCCGAGACATGATTGAGGGAATATGATGGTGCCTTAGGCCATAAAGGAATATTTGAGTCACCCATGTTAATGAACAATTCCTTGATACACCACACATGAATTTTTCAAGGTATGCTTGGTCTCCAAGAAAATATGTACTTTCCTTTAAGAGGTTTTGAGAATTAGATATGGGTATTAAGGCCTTAACATGGTAAAGGGAGGAAATCCAAGACTCGATCCCTAAAGAATATTTTTGGAATCTATGGTTTCGCATGTTCCTTACTCACTATCCCTCTATTCCTTACACATTGTCCCTCCCCACCTTCATTTTTCCATCTCTATCTCTATCTATGTGTGTGTCTTTCCCCCCCCTCTCTCTCACAACCTCCCTCTCTCTCTCTCTCTCTCTATGTGTGTGTGTGTGTGTGTGTGTGTGTGTGTGTGTGTGTCCCTCCCCATGGGGGATTCACTTGTTGACCAATATCCTCTCACGTTAGTTCATATTGTGGGTTTTAAAATTATCAAAAATTGAACCAATATATTATAGGTATTGGGGGGGATGAGGGGTTTAAGGTGGGGGTGGGTAGGGTGGTTTATAAGGATTGAGGTATAAAAATGGGTGGGGAGGAGGTTTTAAGTATTGGGAGGGGGTTTCAACAAAAAGAGTTTGGGTCAATATCTCTAGAAATTAAGGGTATTCTTTAATATCCCATGATCGCATGTGCTATGTGACAGGTTCACTAATTGAAGTCCTCGTGTCCCTCCCTCACTATCCCTCCCTACATCACTCTCTCTCTATTGCTCCCCCCTCCCTCGGTGTTGCTCACCCCTCCCTCTCTATCTCCCACATAATCTGTGTGTTATGTGTGTGTGTGTGTCCCTCCACCCTTTCTCTCTCACAACATCGCTCTCTCTCTTTATATCTATGTGTGTGTGTATGTCCGTCCCTCACTCCCCTTCTCACATAATCTCTCTCCACCTTCTCTAAACCTCCCTCACTATCCCTCCCTCCATCAGTCTCTCTACATCACTCACCCCTCGCCACTCTCTCTCTATCGCCCACCCCTCCCCACCTGTGTGTGTGTGTGTCCCTCCCCATTCTCTCTATCTATATATATGTGTGTGTGTAACTCCCTCACCCACCCCTTTCTCATGGCCTCTCTCCACCTTCTATATACCTCCCTCACTATCCCTCCCTTCATATCACTTTCTCTATCATTCACCCTTCCGCCCTCTCTCTTTGTTTCTCACCCCTCCTTTCATCTCTAACCACTAATACTATGAAACGATAACTTTGTACTAAAAATGAGAACTCTAGCCATAAAAATGATGTTTTTTGCATAAAAAACACTAAGAACACCCTCTAAATAGAAAAGTGTTGATACCAGTATACACTTTTTTTTCGGGGTAAAAAATAGAACCATGGACTAAACATCTCATACTGTTGTTTACAAAAACTTTAAAGTCAACCCCTAAATTGGAAAAATATTTTTTTTGTCAAAGAGATAAATTACAGCTTTTTTTAAACTTGCATATGAAACAAAAAAATATTCCATCAATAATTTCACCACTCTAACCATATAAAATCAAATAAATTATGATGTGATTTATAATGAAATCATATATTAGACCATATAAGAACAAATGATTTATATAAATATTAAAAAACTCCTATGGTTTCAATTACAAACATCATACTAATAAAAAACATCTAAAATGTTCCATGCAAAATTATTCAAATTCATCCATGGATTCTGACACTCCATTTGAATCTATATTTTCTGTAGAGGAAGGATTGGATATAATAGAAAAATTATAAAAAAAACCTAATCCTCTAAACCCCCCACACCATTACATTAAGCTCATAATTAAGCTCAATCCATTTGCAACAAAATCACTTCTAATTCACAATATCAAAACTTAGAGTATGCCTTATTTACAATTTTACTATTTATGAATGTTTATGGATTTTTTGAACTCATATAAGTTGCACAAAATTAAATATTATTACAATATTAAATGTTGTTAAACTTTAATACACTCTACACATTCCTTTGATTCCTCTTAATCATGATGTTTTGCAATTGTATCCCATTCTTCATAAGAAATTAGATGAGACATATAATCACACTACAAAAATTGTATTTGGTACAATTATAGTTGTCTCTCTCTACTTCATTTTTTTATCCAAAAAAACATCCCATATAAGTCTTAGGGAATCGAGTTCTTGTTTCTTTCCTATAAATTTATATAATTTTATAACATCCCTAACCATTAAACTACCTGCTTCATTTGACTTCTATATTTGAAGAATTCTTATAGTAAATGGTATCCAAATAAAACTATTAATTGAAAATTTATTTGTGGCTTGAAGGTGAGTTGATCACAAGGAATCCACTCCAAGAACTGAATCCAACCAAGGCTACTAATGATCATGAGAGAAAAACATGGCTAGCTTTAGGTATCAAGTCCGAAAATAAGGGGGGGGGGAGAAAGGTCATCTCTCTTTAGCACAATATATTTACCTATGTAATGTTATAGTTAGTTTTTTGGTGTCTCAAATTGTAGCATCAAAAAATACTTATTATTTTATGTGTTATAGGAAAAAGGATGCTCAAGAAAATTTAGCAGATGACACTAGAATATATAATTACAAAATATATATAATATATAAAATTACAAAATTTAAAATTTATATTTATAATATTTGATATTAAATATAATATATTTATTCTTGGAAATATTAATTACAAACACAGCTTCATCATGTCTGAGTTGAATGAGTCAAATTTTAGTCTCTGTACATGTAGAAGAAGAAGAATGAAAAACAGAGACAAAGGATCGAGAGTGCAGAGTGGAGAGATAGAAAAATTCAGAAGGAAAGGAGAAGAGGAAATACTTTGACAAGAGCTCAAGCTCGTGCTTTGGAATGCGTTGAGATCCTAAGCTTTGTAAAAGGTGAAACATTCAAGTATATTTCCATTGTAATGTCCCTCCTATATGCCCCTAAGCATTTGTGATTTTGAATGTTATTGTATGAGTGCTTCTCGGTGAGGAGCTCAAGTGCCAAGGCCCCACCAGAAGAAACGGAGAAAACTTGTTAAACCAAAATTAAAAATATTTAATAACACACAGAAGGGCTGACAAACACGCGTGCAGCCAGAACTAGGGTGGTGGACAGGCTTCCACTAAGGGATCGGAAAGGGTTTTGATAAAATACGTATGGTATAAATTATTATCATAAGGGCCAAGGAACAGTCTTCATAGAAGATAAAGTATTTTTTTTATTTGAAAGAACTATCGAGAAGAGCAAGAATGGATAGAAGGCTTGACATAAAAAAGGTGTGGATTATTACTATAGGTTTAAATCAAGATTAAGCCTTTTATATTTTATTCAGTCAAATGCCCTAATTCTGAATTAAATCCCCTACAAGCTTCGTGCTTTAATCTTGGCATGATTGAAGGAAAATATTCAGCATGTATAATGGGAATAAATCCTCCTTGAAAGATTGCCAACCATGACCCAAAATTTAGAGCTGAAACGGTCACCTTAATCAAGCACCAAATTTCTCCTGACAATTACAACGGCAGATTTGCTATGCTTAGCAATTCTGGCCGAGGAGCATGGCCTATTAATTTAAACTAGAGATATATTTATAAAAAGGGCGCCCAGTTGGGAAAGGGGGGAGGCGATAGGAAAGGGGGTCAAACCCTTCAAGAGAAAGGTCGCGTTGTTCCTTTGGGCAGGATCACCACCAGATTTTGTAAGTCTGTCTACCCTTCAGGTTATACTGCAATTTTGATCAAGGAGATGTTTCTACATGCTCTGTCTGCGTTTTGATATTTCAACATAGTTACAGGCTGCATGTAAGTCTAGGCTGCATGCAAGTTTGCGACTTGCCTTTATAGATACAGGCTGCGATTGGTCTCGGTATAGACTAAGTTTTTTTTTTTTCTTCATGATAGTTTAAAATCAAGGTTCCAAGATCACGCAGGTCAAATCTGCAATCTCATAGTTAGGGATTGCATGTTAAAATGAACCTTTTTATAATTCGATTTTTTTTGTATCCTTGATGAACCATTTCGAAAGGATTTGGAAGCCCCGGCCATCCTTCTTCAATCATACCTTTGAGATTTTGTGTGGTTATAAGGCTTAATAGAATGACTAAAACCATTTCCCAGAGTCTGTCGTGTATGGGCTATCCCTGCTGCAAGTGCATATTTTTCTGTCCTTGATATCCTACGATCTATAGAAAAGATTTTGTCTGCAACCTTCTCTTTAAAAATACCAGAACTCCGAGTGGATTTTGAGCTCCCTCTTTGAATCCTCTTGAGTACTTATACCATCGCATATCGCCTGGACCTTTTGGGGTTCACTTGCCCATGGTTGTTTTATCAACAAATTCCATCGCCTTGGTTCTGAGTCGGCCATATCTTCATTTGCGTGCTTAAAAAAAACATTTTGGGTTATGCGCGTTTGCTGGTTTGAAAGCATTCTAGGGTTTAGAGCATATCTGTGGTTTATGGATAAAAGGTATTATGTGAATAAGGAGAATGGTGGGGTTCGGTAGTAACCAACGCCGCCCAGCAATCTGTTTTTCCCAGCCTGTGTCCTACCCGGCTTGCATGCTATTTAAATAGTTTCCATTTTGATAAGAAATAGCCACTAGCTTAAGTATGAGCGGAGAAATCAAGTGATGCTGGTAATGACCGTTTGTTTTAAATTTTTGAGCCCGGTGTTTTCGTCATGCCAATCTATAAAAGGGTGTTTCATCGATATCCTAATGTCTTATATACATATAGCATATGATAGATCTCAAAATAAGGATGCTTATGCATAGGGGTATACTTTATGGTTTGGACCTTTGAAAGAATTAATAATGCTGATATGTATAATGTTTGGTTACATAGCTTAGAAATACTCTCGGTGAGAGAGTATGTGAGAAGAACGGAAGAACCTATGGCAATGTTAAGATTGTAAACTTTTAATACAATAGATGTCACATGAGGTGACTATTTTGGTGGACGTAGCCCAGGGGTTGGGCGAACTACTTACATTGTTGTCTTTCTGGTTTTTGTGTCCCATGTGTCCATTTTCTTGTATTGCTTTATGTGCTCAAGATGCTGTAGTTGTTTGAGTTAATCCTGAACATACTCTAACTAATCTAACACCTAAACTAATCAAACACTTACAGTATGCATTTATATAAAGCACAAGCACACTGGTAAATGCAGTATCCATTTTATATGTGCAGTATAAGTCACCCGATGTCCATTTCCAACGAACAGGCAATAATTATGCATTATAAATACACCATTGAAAAGATGTGTGAGTAATTTTTATGCAGTATATCTAACCAGAAGTCGGCTGTCTTTTATGTTATGTTTATAATCAAACTTGAATCTTCTATGCTTTAAAACTTGTGGGGATTCTGATAAATATTTAATGCAAGAGAATGCCAAAGATTTAGTTATAGCTTTTATGGTTGAAGCTATGCATTTGAGATTTCCATCTAGTGAAGGCGATGTCACTTATTCTTATTCCTTGATGTGGCGCCTGTAGTTAAAGGAGTCAGATCAGTTGATTGACATATTATGCTCATTAATTATGAAACTTTGAAATCGGTTTGGTCGGTTGATTATGATTGGCTAGACGCATTAGCGGGTGGTTGAATTATTATATTATAACAATGGCCTACACACTTTTTGTGATGCAACACGCCTTCATAGAGATGAATGAAACACTCCAGTATGACAAATTGAAATGGTTTTGAGGTTTCCATGTGAGAAAGATCACGTCCTTTATTCTTCATCTTTGAAAAATGCAAAATGCTCCACATACATGATAGGTTCCTTTATCATTGCCGGAATTTAGTATATTTTACTTTGGAGATAAGAGGGTGAAAGGATTGTAAACGAGATGTGACATTTTTCATGTAATTTTGCGTTGGCATCTTTTATTTGTCGATTAATAGTGCAAGGAACTACATTTATGCTCCAACAAAAGAAAAAGGATTGAATCCACGCAAAAGAGATTTGAAAATTCTCATGCCCTTCAACTTTATGTCTTCATGCAGCCGAATTGGATCTACAGACAAAATTCATAGCCATGAAAAACGATTCCATGTCTATTTGATTTTACGCTGGTAAGACTCACGGCTCGATCTAACCTGCAACGAATAATAAATGCTTTCACTATGACCGCGCAGTTAGTTCCCACCTTTTTGGTTTTCAAAGGTAGGTTATGACTTAAGATATTACATTCAAGAGGCTATTGAAGGGATTGTTCCAAGTCTTATCAGTACATTAGTGGATCTGGATATTTTTTTCGATAAATAGAGACTAATGTGGAGCTGGTAGGTTGTTCCTCTAGATTCCCAACTGTAGCACATTAGGTTTTGCGGTTCTAATTTCTCCTTTGGGGACAAGAAGATTTCGTGATAGACGTAATGTAAGCAATTGGAGGTATACCATGGACAACAACAAAAAAACCCATCTCTATATTTGACTTTGGACGTTGGTGAACGTTGGCTTGATTGATGAACTGTAACGGCATTGATTTTCGGTTGTATTTTCTGTTTGTCTTGAAAATAAATTAGTATGCATTAAACTGGTGGAAGTACTGTTAGTAACCGTTCCACGTTTTCTTGTTAACTCTGAACTTGCACAACTAAAGGAAGGGGTCACCCTCAATTAAAAAAACGATGGCAGATTTAATGCCTTGATTTTTTGAGGGGCGCTGGCTTGCTTGGGATCGATTCATGCATGAGGGAGGAATTTGGGGTTCCTGTGAATTTAATTGCAGAACTTATATCTGCAGGTGTGATTCGATTTCCTTGCTTTGGGATCGATTCCTGTATGAGAGAGCCATTTGGGGTGCCCATGATTTTAAATTGCAGAACATCTACCTGCATTTGTGATTCAAATTTTTTCCACAATTTAAGTTGATGATTTGTAGGGGCATTACATAAAGCATGTGACTTGAGTAACTAACAAGCAACATGTGTATCTACTTATACCCGCGTGAAACTAGCAATCCTTGGGCGGTTATTACAGCAAGAGAAGTTTTTATTTTTTATTTTTTTTTCAAAAACTGTTGTATCAGAGCATTTTCGTGCACATAAATGCATCCAGTCGTTACATCCATGTATGTAAGTGCCACTATAGTTCTTTTGTTATGTCATGATAATATATAAATTCATAGTTTATGGTTGAATGCATGTCTTATTTATTCGGCACACCATCCTCTGAATTAATTGTGTGAATTTTGTTTACAAATTTACCGTTTGTGAAGGACACAAAGAATCAAAAAATATTTCAGTGTGTAAAAGTTTGAGTTTTAACTGTAGAGTACTCTACACAAGTCTTTCTTAAAGTGGGTATATCTCGAGGTAAAAGTATGTAAATTTAAAAGTCTCTAAAAGGTTCGTCAGCTAAAAGTGAAAGATAAATCTTGTCGAAGTGAACCCCCAAAGGACACATTATATACTATTATATACTATTGTCTCTTTCCCATTTATCTTCCACTGTATGTATGTACCACTTAATCATTCGTAACATTCTCTTGGGTCACCCCACACTTCTCACGCTTGCATGGACATCGTCGTTAACAACCTATTATTGAACCATCTTAAGACTCATATCAATTAACACCAACCATATTATTAAGATTAATATGTTTGAAACATGCCTAGAGGTATATATTTGACATATTGATAATGTTCTTTTTAGTAAAGAATGTGTCAATTACTTGTATCTAATAGTTAATCTAATATAAAAACCACTTAATTTATGGTTGTTAAGCTCATAGTTGAAGTTAAGCTCATAGTTGTATCATCATTGGAGTTAAGCTAATAGTTGTATCTAATAGTTAATATAAATCTTACACTAAGTCTTATCCACATTAACTTGACTCTCAACTGTTAGATGGAGTTCAATTGTCACATAAGATGCACATTACCTAAGTTGTTGTTCTTGGTGCATGGTTTCATTGCAATCAAGGTCAACTTCTCATGCTTAGAGATGGAGTTCATCTAAATTTAATTTAATAGTTGTATCACTATTGGAATAATCTAATAGTTATCCAATATAACCACAATTAGAGTTGAATTCAAGCTAATAGTTGTAGAATCATGAGAATTAATCTAATATTTATCCAATATAACCATGATTAGAGTTGAAGTTAAACTAATAATTGTAAAATCATTGGAGTTAAGATAATAGTTGTATCTAATAGTTAATTTAAAATTTAATATATTGACAATTGCAAATCAAGTAAAATCATGATTGGAGTCGAAGTTAAGCTAATAGTTGTATCATCAATGTATTTAAGCTAATAATTGAATAGTTGTATCTAATAATCCAATGGTTGAAGCTGAAGTTTGCTTTTTCCAACTATCAAGAATTGTACTTATCACATGCTATTGTTTATTTTTTTGAAATTGTTAATTATGAGTTAGACTAACCTCCTTTAAAAAGAATTGAAAACCTAATTATATCTATATGGAAAACCTAAGCATGTAATGCCAAGTGTATATTAGCTTAACTAGACGCCCAACTACTAGATGCAGGAATTTATTAGGATTTTGGAAGAGTTTATTAGGAGTTCTAACTATTTTATTAGGAGTTCGACTCTTACATCACTGCACACTTGCTAGACTCCTAGATGCCAAATGCACTTTGACTAGGCCTTACGTGATTAGAGTTGAAGTAAAGCTAATAGTTGTAGAATCATTGGAGTTAAAGCTAATAGTTGTATCTAATAGTTGAGTTAATAGTTATCTAATATAACTGTGATTAGAGTTGAAGTTAAGCTAATAGTTCTAGAATAATTGGAGTTAAGCTAATAGTTATATCTAATAATTGATGAAGTTAAGCTCGTAGTTGTATTTAATAATCTAATAGTTGAAGATTAATTTTAATTTTTACAACTATCACTAACTGTACTTATCACATGTTAATTAATCTATTTTTTATTTTTTTGAAATTATTAATTATTAATTTTGGAGGACACCCATAGAATGAACATTACACTTGTCTCATTCTAGTTTAAGCTTGGATGACTCCCACAGAATCAATCTAAACAGTACACTTGTCTCATCCTTAAATGAAAAGGAATAGATGGTAGTCCACCCCAAAATTCTAAGATATAACTATGGTGCTTTAGTAAATCTTAGTGGTAATAAAACCCTAAAACCTTGTAGTAAGTAAAATCTTCTAAAGGTAATATGTGGAGGCTCCAAAAGTAAATAAAAGAAAAATTCTCAAGATTACTATGCCACTAAACGAGAAATTATATACATTTTTACAAAAACATTATAATATTTTGTATCATTTTATTATGATTTTATATATTATTAAAAAGAAAAAGAAAATGTAGTGTATTAGCTTGCCATATATGGTATTATTTTAAGTTACATTTTGATGTAAATTTATATTTCTTTTAACAAATTTTTAAAATTAATTATGTTTTAATATTTTAATTCGTGTATTAATTTATATTTTTATTTAAGCTGAAAATGTGTTTTAAGTTATTATGTTCATGTAGCTAGAAGTAAATTTTTTGTATTTCTAAAGTCATCACTATAGTTTGTAATTTTTATATTATTTTATTAACCATTTTTTTTATTGGGATTGGTTTTTATAGATGACCTTAGCCTCCTCAAATGGTGCCCAAGACATGCCCGGTTGAGATCATTATGCATATATTAAAATTATGACACCGACAAAGCTCATTAATTAATTAAGGCCACAAAGTAGTAACTCAAAATGAACCCTAATTCTTTGTTTGATGATTGTTAGAACCTTTAACAACTTTCTCAAGGTTACTTTTATACTTACACTTATAAATATGTTTAAACTCATGATATTAAGTTACTAGATAAGCAACACTCACAAAATACAATAAATATCTCATCATCCTTTTTATTCTCAATCACCAAAATGTTAAAACCTAAATAATACAATTTCATTCTTTTATTCTCCAACGAGACATTGTTATGAAGGAGATTGATGCATTCTACAACTTTCTCCATATGATTTTGATTCAAAATTATATGCACAATTACTAACTCTTTTTAATCCTCAATGAAATATTATAAACTCAAATGATTTTTACGAAATTTAATCCTCAACAACAATTACTAACTAGCCTTAATTCGCAATGCAATTTTATAAACTAAAATTATTTCTGAAAAATTTAATCTTTGGAATTCTTAATTTTAGTCGTTATTCCTAATTTGAATTGTTATATGTTTAGTTTCAATTTAAAAGTTTAATTGTGCAAGTTGTTCATAATTGTTGTTTCCAACAAAACTAGAACATGGCAAACATAGAATAGATTATGTGAAACAATTCTCAATTTTTATTTTTCCTAGGAATCTAATAAATTGTTGTAATTAAAAAGAAATTTGGAATTTAATAATTGATGTACATAATTTAAATCCAATATCCAACATTAGTGATGTGTTTTAGCATTTCTTAACCACAAAGGGAAGAATGTCCAAAACATATGTGCTATTTTAGCTTTACAATTTTTTACATATTGAATATTGAATATTAGTCTTTGTTATTTTGAATAAAAATATAAAATATACATAAAAATTATATATATATTTCATATTTATATTTTATATGATTTGGATTAATTATTTTATAAAAGTTAAATACCCAAGAAAATAAGGATTGTATGTGTACATATATATCCATTTAAAGTAAAGTGAATTGTAATATTAATTAATTATTAATAAATTTTATAAATAAAAATAATCATTAAAAATATAAATTAAAAATATAAAATGGGTAATTGATGATAAGGAAAAAAATGCTTTTTTTTTTCATATTCATAAAGTATATGAATTTTGGGAAAATCCATTTAATTGGATGGATAGTTATTATTAGGGTTTGTTGTTATCTTATACATAAGGAATATACTGAATTTAAAGATTATAATAAATACATTTATTTATTATTAATTAATTAAATAAATAAAAAATTAAGAATGCTTATGGCATAGTAATAAATTTAATGATTAGAATGAATGAATTTTTTTTATCATAAATTAATTAAATACAAAATTAAAAAATTAAAAATGCTTATAAACATACTAACAAATATACAAATAAAAGATGGATGATTTAAAAAAAAAAATGGTTTTTCATTTTATTCATATACTAAAGTGTATGCAAATGACATAATTTAATATCTCTTAATAATTTATATAGGTAAAACTAGACAAGGTGTAATATAAAAGCTAAAGCCAAGCTTTACTAATGAATCTTAAACTCTGTTTAGATAGTAAATTTATGTCCAAAACTTTCTTTTAAATGTATGTAATAATGCTCTCAGAAAGGGTGTAAATAGTTTAAATTTAATTAAATTTAAATGCATATATTTTATTATTATTTTGGTTTTAGAATTTTATAAATTGTTGTACTTAATATACCTTAATATTATA
>LPNX010938849.1:135420-155956 GCA_001517045.1 Pseudotsuga menziesii
TAATTGACCTAGCTTAAACATAACCGAGTTTTCTGTCTTTAATATAATATAATGTATGCATTTTCTCATGTTTAAAACTTACTAAGCAGGAGATTACAACACATTTCATTACTGGCGTGATGTCAGTCGCTATTGACACTTACTGTGAAGGTATGGTTGTATCTTTCAATTTTGGTTTTAGAAGGTAGATGATACACCACGTTTAATAACTCAGATCTGGTGCTATTGGCTGGTAGTCTGAAAGGTACTACTGTCTCTTTCAGTTATATTTTTTTCTAAGTAATAGAAGGACCCTACTTTTTACAAAATATAATAATTTATCTGCTTATCAATATGATTATTATATATATTTTATTCATTTTGGTCTCCCAAATAATTATAATAATATTACTTTTATTTTAAAAATTTTGAAATTTAATAATAATAAAAATAAAAATTAGTTCTTATATTACAAGCAAATATTTAGAACAATATCATGTTTTGAATCCATGTTTCTACCTTAATACAAATACAATTAGCTTCCTAAAATATCACTCTCTCTTCAACAATAATATCAAGGGTAAACCTTAGATTCAAGTTAGGTGGGAGGATAACACTCAATTCCACAACTACCGCAGATACACCCGAAACATTGCTTTTACCTTAAAACTTTAAAATTTATATATTATTGATGAACAAAGTGATGTTTAGATGATTCCTAATGAACTTATAATTTGTATTTTTTCAATATCAAGTTGTTAGATGATTTTTAAATAGAATATTGATCCCAACTAATCATCTACTCATATAAAATATTATCACTATTTTTACACTTCATGTCAATGTAAAAGCGGTTATTGCAACTAATCGACAATGTTTAATGTCAAGGGTGAAACTATTATAGTTCTTATTAACTCAACAATATAGATAAGCCAATCTACTTGTGACTGCCAAATTTGACCTATTATTTGTAAGAGAATTTTGTTGTCATCATACATATGACTTGAGTCGAATTAACAACACCAATGTTGATAATTATTATCCTTTATTATTGTTTTTTCCCTCAGGAAAAAAATCACAGCTTTATATTATAAAGCCATATTATTCAAATACCACTAGGCCATACATGATCGAGTATGAGATACTCAACTATTATCAACAAAATACGAATAATTTATATACATGTTCACATCCAAAAATTAGGACCACCGAGTTCATCAACATGTTAACAAAAGCCATCTATTATTTACATGAAATAAGAAGATGCATTAAATATATGGAGAATTATTGCAACCAATAACAACAAGATCAAGAAGTTAGAAATGACCAAACCCAGTTCCCATTTCTCCATAGACCTAGATGGGAGATGTAGTCCAAGTTTGGAAAGTTGGTCCACCACATGGTTGCATTCTCTAAAAATGTTTAGATAGTAGATCCTCTGGAAATGGGCATTGATCCTGATAATTTCCTCGAATAATGTCCTAGAAGTTAAATATTCATAGGATGCTTCCTTATATTCAGAGTGTCGATCACAAGTTTGGAATCACCACATATTTTTATGTGCAGAATAACAATAGAGAGAGAAAAAAGTCAATAAGTGTTTGAATGAAGAAAATTTAACACAATTATTGAAAGATTCACCCAACCTAGTAGAAAACTTTGAACCAATGATAATTTGTAGAATAAATAAGACTTCCGGCACCACCAAAGCTCTTCCAACCCTGAGCAACACCATCCAAATAAGCTCAAAAGTAACTTATTATCAATAATTTCTTCCTTGATGACCCTCAGAGGCTTGATAGAATCAACTTGAGGGAAGAAATTGAATTTTCCCAAACATTTATCATCACTAACATGTGGGAGGACTAAAACAACATAATAAATGGTTTTATTCTTAGGAATCTAGACACCCCAAATGATAAAGGTCGAAAGAGAAACATACTCATGATATCTAATGTTATTTATCTATGAATTCAAAACTTCCTGAATACCTAAACCATTCTAGAAAAAAGGAACACTAGTGAGAATAGCAATATGTCTCCACACATCCATCATAGTATAATGAAAAACATGGGTTATATTTTCAGTTTCTAAGTAACACAATGGACATCTATTGTGAACACATTTGAATATGTGAACCAAATCACCCCATATAGAAACCTTTCCCTAAAGGACAATCCAAAAGAAAATATTGATGTTACAAGGAAAATTTAGACGCCAAATAATCTTACAACACCATCTAGGAATAGGTAAGTCCTCCTCCTCTCTAAGTTCCAAATAACCCAGTTTAGGAACACAACTATCGCTATTGGCATTTTTAACCAAAAGTAGATCATACTCCTTGGTGACTCCTTTTCACTAAGAAAAATGTTTCTAGTAGCTAGAGACTGGATACATCTATCCTGATGAGGCCTCTCCAAAGCATTTAAGGTTAAATTATTATTTGATTCTGACAGATAGATCTTGGGGCAGAAGGAGTCTTCACATAGATTGCACAAGAAAAATATAGAGAATAATAATTTCTATTACACAATGAGTTGAAGAACAATATGAGAAATATTCCATACAATATAATTCACATTATGGGTGAATATATAATACATTCATCAAATAATAATTCGAATACCTGAAGAGGTAGTTGAATCTACCAACCTAGATTGACTTAGGAGCTAACTCAGTTTATGAAAATCACCACTAAAACTAGCTAGTGCAACTCTAGACCACTAAAATAGTTAATAACTAGTTAATTGAAGAGGGTAGGTGAACAAAGGCTCACAACTAGTTAACTAAAGATAATATATGAACAAAGGAACCTATATTCCCTTGAATCATGCAAACTAGTGTTAGAGACACTCGAAGTGATCTAACTAATGGGGATCAGAGCACAAGTGGACATGACTGAATACCTGCTAGATTCAATTGCTAGACACAACTGGTGACACTCTGAGTCGGTTCCTAAATTATAGGGATTGATCCCTAGAGCACCAAAATGCATGCAGACACGTGCAGTAAGTGGTAGATGTCTAGTAGATGTATTCCCCATGCACTAGTGAAGTGATGAAGACCTCCCATGCTAGGGAAATAAACAAATAAAATAATGTGGTAAAAGAGAGGATTAATAATATTCCTAACACCTATATTTAATCTTAAATTTGGACAAACTGGGCCCTGGTAACTAAGTCCAAAGGTCACCCATTACAATCAAAATGTAAACATTATTTATCCATGCAATGAGGAAAAGGAAAAAACCGCATGGGGAAAATCCTTCCTCAAAAATGGAAATGGAACATAATTTAAATGAATATATTCACTCTATTGTGTTCTTCACTTTAATAATATGAATGTATTGCTTCTTGGTGAGAAACGTGGTAGAGTTTTTGTAGATGCTTTGACCATGTATCAATTTTCCAATGCTGTGTAGATATTAAACATGAGGAGAACCCCCTTGAAGCTCATATTTTGGTGATGAAGGAGCATCATATGAATGCTTCTTGATGTGAAAACATAAAATATCAAATCAAAACAAAAAATAAGATATGGAGAATATATTTTTTCAATCATCTCCTAACCAAAGAAGATCTATCAAATTAACAAGCTCAATTTCTAGTGTAATTGCATAATGGTGAACTAGATCATGAACCTTCTTTCCAAACTGATGTGAAACCTTTATAATTACATAATAGAGATTATGAGGCTATGAAACATGATAAATTAATTCATATGGAGTAGGAAAAAATCAAGGTATAGTGGCTCTAAAATCTAGTTGAGTCATAGTAGGAAAACTAGGTGCAACTAGTCTACATTAACAATTGGGCAAATATGGTGAGTATAAGGATATAAAATTTGACCTAATAAAAGGTTATATCCGTTACATATGTATATAAGAGAATCCCGCATATACCCAAAAATATGGAAAACCAACCAATGACATAAAAACAAGACATGATAACAACTTTCACCAGTGATACAGTATAAGAAACCATGAAATTGTCTAGTTTGCTAACTGAAGAATTTAGGAATTGTGGGGTCTTTTGAGCATCAAATGGATGGGATAGGGGTGTCATAAAATACATACCAGCCTGAAAATTATCTTCTAAAAAAAAATAAAGAAGAATATGTATGGATTTTGAAATTGTTTGATGAAGGCAAGTTAGAAACTAGTGATAAAAAACTAGTATTGAGAGGAGATGGCTCTAGGAGATTGATAGGTTTATTTTACAAGGGAGGAAAGGAGATTTATGATTATGATATATCATAATGAGTATAAAAATCATAGATATCATAAAAATACTTTATTCTAGAAACCAAAGCATGAAAATCATTACCTTTTAATTGCATAGTGTGACAGTGCCCCTATGGCTCATCATAATGTTGCATTCCTTCTTTTATTGCAAAATATGGAACATCAATGTTGTTCCTTTTGATAAATTGAGTCATGATGTCCATATTATTTTTAAAACAATATTTTTAATTATGAGAAGGTTTGATTCAATAGGTACACTTCAATTTTCCTTTCTTGTTTCCCTTCTTCTTGAAATTCAAGCCTTCATCAGTAGAGTAAGAAACTTCATCTTCAAAGTCTCACTTTGGTTTCTTCTCCTTCACTTTTAGATTTCCTTTGGAACTGAAATTATTTATTTTAAGAGATGAAAGTGCATGATCTTTTGAGGTTTTGGGATCCCCCATTTTAATCATCTTGACCTTCTCTTTAGTGAGAGAATAGATGAATGCATCGATGGATGGCATCCTCCAATTTCAAACTGCAATATTAGTAGCATCCAGAATGTTGACACAATAACTGAGTATTTTGGAACCAACTTTGATAGGATGGAGAGGATTAATTTCTCTTTCTTCTTAATCCTACACTACTTGACCAAAAGCACTCATGACTTAAACTTGGTGATGAATTGAGTCAATGGCTTCGAATTCACTTGGTATTAATGCGATTAAATCATTGTACAGTTGATGTCCTCTAAGTTCACCTTTCTTTCTGAAGAGGGATTCAAGTTTGATCCACACTTTATTAGGTCCTGTTAAGCCATTAAGATGGAAAAGAAGTATTGGAGAGAGAGAGAGAGAGATAGAGAGAGAGAGAGAGAGAGAGAGAGAGAGAGAGAGAGAGAACTCAATCCATAAACTTCATCCTTCCTGTTATGCCACCTTGATTTCTCAACAATTGAATTTGGCTCAATTTCTAAGGCCATAGTAACTTTGTAGAGATCTATGTTGCGCAATAGTATCTCAATCTTGGCCTTCCATTCATGATAATTGAAGTAATTCAAGGTTACTATCTTATATAGATCCATGCTTTATTGTTGCGCTATTGGTGAGAGCACTGAATACCTACACAAATCTAGAAAGAAAATTTATGTAAGAAAAATAAAACTCTACTTCGATAATGATCGTGTTTTCTAGGTGTAGCACACCTCGGAAAAATTATCTGGATAGAATCTAGATGGAGAAATGAAATTATTCCAGGAATTATGTGGAACCTAGCTGCTTCTGGTGCATCAATGGAAGTATCCGAGGGAGATTAGAATAGCCTAACTAGGCTATGATACCATATTAGATTCTAGCAGGCATATCTTGGGATATAAATAGTCTTCACATAGATTTCAAAAGAAAAATATAGAGAAGAATAATTTCTATTACACAATGAGTTGAAGAACAATATGAGAAATATTCCATACAATAGTATTCACATTATGGGTGAATATATAATACAATCATCAAGGAATAATTCGAATACTTGAAGATGCATTTGAATCTACCAACCTAGACTGACTTAGGTGGTAACTCAGTGTGGGAAAATCACCACTAGAGCTAACAAGTGCAACTCCAGATCACTAAAATAGTTAATAACCAGTTAACTGGAGATGGCAGGTGAATAAAATCTCACAACCATTTAACTGAAGAGGGTAGGTGAACAAAGACGATTATATTCCCTTGAATCATGCCAACTGGCACTAGAGATACTGGAAGCGATCTAACTGATGGGGATCAAAGCACAACTGGACATGACTGAATACCTAATGGAGTCAACTGTTGGACAATATTGGTGACACTCCGAGTGGGTTCCTAAATTATAGAGATTGATCCTCGGAGCACCAAAATGCATGCAGACAAGCGCAGTAAGGGGTAGATGTCTAGTAGATGTGCCCCCCATGAAATACTAAAGTGATGAATACCTCCTAAGATACAAAAATAACAAAATGAAGATAGAAATTTTGGGCCAAATTTTTTCCTCCCACATGTTCTTACATTTCTTATTAGGTGCTAGCTGGTTATTATAACCCATCCATAAGTTGTAATCTTCTTTGATGGTGAAAGAGCCTTTTGGTTTGAATCCATAGTGAAGTCTATCTTCCCCTGTATGAATCCTAATTTTTCTGTTGTTTAATTATTTTTCAAGTACGTCAACTTCCTCCTCAGGTCCTAGTTGTTCCCACCACTCTTGATGTGCCCAAAATATGTACTCTTTCTTTGTATCTAAATTCACCCATAAGTCCTTAACCTTTCTTTTTCCTTGATTAATAAAATCACGTATGAGCTGGGTATCTTCTAATCTCTTGTCGAGATGTGGTAATTATTTCCATGAGTCCGCCTAGGCAAGAGCTATTTTTCCCTTTCTAATATCCCAAACACTTTTATCTTGTATCGGTCTTCTCCCTTGGATGGAATTTTTCCATATATGTGACCCTGGAATTTCCTCGAAGAAGTGAATGATATTACCCTTCTCCCACCCCCCAACATTTATATTATGCTACCATTTTTCCCATGTTTCATGGTTATGGGTGACCCATCTCCACCATATATTAACCCCACTAACACAATTAACCTTTTTAGGATTGCGAAGGTTGAGGACTCCATGTTCCTTAGGAGAGCATATAGTTTCCCAATTTACTAGGGCCAATTTTCGATGATCACTAGATCCATTTCAAAAGAAGTTTTGTGTATGTTCCTTACTTCTTTCAAATTCACTTTCAGGTCCACCAGGGAAGAAAACAATAAAAGAGTAACTCTCTTAACTACTATTATTAAATGACAATTAATACCGATCTCGAAGTAAGATGAGCCAACACTAAAGAAACAAGAATTTTTTCATTTCTTTTTAAAACATAAAAAAAGGGGTAAATAGACATGAATAGATGACAAGAAAGGTCAAAACACATAGGTATGATACCAGTTATAAACAAACTCATTTTCACACAGTAGAGTTTAGACATTAGATTAGAGTAGAAAGAAAGTAAAAGGAAAGTTTTGGTTCTAACGAGAGTCCCAGAAGGAAATTATATTATTATTATAGTTTGAGAACTCAGTCATTTCTAAATTTAAAGTCATATTATCTTTGATTGAGATACTTTTCACAGTACACTAAGAAAACAAAATTATTTGACTAGAGTACTCGACCAATCAAGACCCTAATAATTGTGTAAATGATAATAATGCAAGTTCAACGAATAATTATTTCTCATACCATTGCCAAGAAGAAACATATGCATAAAATAATGAACTTACATCCATTTTATCATTCAGTGTGAACCAAAATACTCATCCTGAACTCCAAGACTCGGTGTGTACCATAGAAACTTGGCATGATTCCAAATATTCCTCGGCATGAACATGAAGAGTTTTTTTTTCTTCCCATCCTTGCCGAGATGAAGATGTAATTATCAAATAATCCCTCTTTTTCGAAACCTGGCAGGTTTTGAAGAAACCATTATTATTCTTTTACAATTACAATAACCTAATGCATGAATACTATTCCACCTCTATAAGGAAGATTCCTTCACAAATATATCTATGGTTAAAACCATTAAAATTGATCTTATACAATTTCTTATATATGCATGTGAATTTTATGACTATGAAGTGTTTTGCTAGACTATGACACTTGTTTTATCAACTATCTGTATATGCTCGTATGTTTTGGATGGAAGTACTATCGGCCTGTAATATGTCCTTTGATAATTAAAAAAAGGATTGAACTTTTTTTCATGGTGAAAACAAAAATGTATGTAAATTTTGTAACACACTAAATCATTTTGAATTATTGTGTTATTATAACCATATTATAAAATGATTCTTTAAAACTATTAGATAATTAATATTAATATATCGAAATACATATAATAGAGTACAAAAAAATTAACTCCCATAATTAATTAAGGTGATTATGACATAGTCCTTCAACGATTTAGCTTCTTTTCTTTTACAAGATTTAAGGATAAATGTTTCTTGATAATATTTATTAACATTAAGGTAAATATTTATAGTAATAAAAATAGTTAGAGTAATCATTCAGGGTTATCATTCGTACTCAACTTTTACAGCAACGTTTCAAGGCTTTAGTCCAACAAGAAAATCAACTCTTATTTAGGTGTTGCAAAACCAAGATGAAATTCATCATCTAAAACATGGATATTCATGGATTCCAAACCATTCTGCCTCTCCCAAGTGGACTCATTCCCCAATTCATTCAGTCAAGCCACTCCCTTATTCTTCTAAGTCTATCAAACCAATTCACAACTTAGGGAAAATAAATAACATTACTTATACTTCTTTTACCGACCTTGAGCTTGTATTTTTCTATTACCAAAGAATAGGAGTAGAAGAGAGGATTTTACATTGTCCCCCACTTAAGAGTGCACCATCCTTGGTGTTTTCATCTGCAAAGCCCTTTTTTTCTTCAACATTCATTTTCCCTTCCAAACAGATCAAGCTTCATTTATTGTTGCTTGCTTTTTGCTTTTCTTCAGAATGTCTCTAGTACACCTTCTTTGTCATAACTTGTGCTTTTCACAAACACTACAACTATTCTCACGTTTTACCAGAAAACATATGCACCTATATGATTCTTTTAAAATGAAGATAAATATAAAGAGTAATTTCTTTTCCAACATACTATTCATGATGTTCATAACTAATTTTAAAGATTAATTTTTCCCTCAAAATGTACCTGCATTATTTGTTAGTCATACATGACATATATATAACATCCATAATTTTAAAACAAATCATTCAGGTATTTGCATTTCCTAACCCATAACTTTGTCATTGTATCATCAATTCCTATACATGCTTTATAAAAATACCTTTCTCAAGTAAATTTAATCTTTTGCACATTGCTTTGCAACATAAGTAATTCATATCACATTAATATAACATATGCATAATCATAAAGTTCTCACATATTCTGACACATATATTAACTTAAACTATTCAGTCTCCTAACCTTATCACTCAAGGAGGTAATCATATCATTGGGATTCTATGGAAGTAATCACATCGAATTGAGGGATCTTGATCAATATGTACTTTATTTCCATGATATCCAATCACCAATAAGCCCAAGTACAGATATAATCGCTTTACAAATGGTGTAAATATTCTTCAGAGACTTATTCTTGGACCTAAACCATTCTTCAACGGTAAGGGGAATAATATATTTTTAATAAATGACCATAACCTAAAAACCTTCACCCTTAAGGATTATACATACACATTTGGCTGCTAATGCTTTGGAGAAATATGGAATATCTTTCATGGGACCAACCTCCAAGATCATTGGTAAAATATATCCTTTTCAATGCGACCCAAGGAAACGAAATATCATATTCATTTCCACCCCTTAAGAAATTTTAACGAAGCTTCATGATTCCATTGAGAATTACAACCAATACAAAGGATACAGAGATCAATAAAACAAGTATATCTTCGAGAATATAATTGATTATAACCAATCTACCCCCATGAGAGAAACACTTATTCACCATAATTTAAGACCCATGGAGACATTGATAGTAGCAAATCCAAATTGATCAGCATAGCATAATTCATTCACAGAGTCTAAGTTCACAAAGGAAATGGATATTTGTTAGCATTATAGACCATACCAGAGGTATTGGAAAAAATTATGAGTATATATTAAAGAATAAGAGAATCCCTTCTAGACCCATATGTGACAAACAAATTGTCATCAATGAACAGAAGATGAGTTAAAGAGACATTACCTCCCATGTGCACACCCTTTGAAAGAACTTGTTACCATTTTTTTTTAACGATTCTACTAATGCCATCCATCGTTAATATAAATATGAGAGGAGCAAGTGGAAATCCCTCTCAAAGAACCCAATAATCCTATTTTGAAGCCTCTATTATTATTGTTAAGTGTGAGAAAATATTTATTGTTATCATATATTTTGAAGTATATTCTTGAGGCATGATGTGATGCCTATGATAAAGAGGCATCAACTATTTACAATTAACAGCTAAGATTGTTTTTGGTGTCTATGCTGAACTAACAACTATAGTTACTGCAATGGGTGATCCAGTCACTAAGTTAATCCATGTTTCCACCCTTGGTTATTTCTGATAATGCATCCAAACCTCGTCGGTCCAGGATTCCCCTTAGAATCTTTGTCAAAATTGAGTTTGAAGAAACCCATAGGTGGAGGGGACCACAATTATAAGCTAGTTTTCTCCATGGATATTCTCAACGGTGTACCAAAGCATTGTAGTGGACCTGATATCCTCCATGCCTTTATGATATAGGAATCATAAGCATTTTCTTCCCAATCCTAATTTTCCCACGTTTACATTTTCACCGTTTCGAGCATTGTATTCCTTATTATGGTCCAAACCTTATCTTCAGTTCCAAGATTCCCTTTGAATGTTCTAGATTTTAGTTCCCTCCATATATCCCATACCACAAAATGTGGAAATTTTTTCCAAAGGTGATTAACAATTGGATTATGGAAAGGGTCATTCATCCATGAAGAAAGGTTCTAGTCCATGTACTGTCTAAGTTTGTATGATCTTGTGAATGTTGTGGCACCATAGCCCCATAATTTCACAGAAAATGGACACAAATCCAAGAGGCAATCCATCGTTCCTTCCTCACTAGTGTACATACAACATCATTAAGGGACTTGCATACCACTTTTCTTGAGATTTTCTCCTGTAAGGATACACCTTCTGATAAATAACAAACTGAAGATAGAAATTTTGGGCCAAAGTTTTTCCTCCCACGTTTTCTTCCATTTCTTATTAGGTGGCTAGTTATTATTACCCGTCAATAGGTTGTAAGATTCTTTGATGGTGACAGAGCCTTTTGGCTTGAATCCACAATGAAGTCTGTCCTCCCTTGTATGAATCCTAATTTTTATTTTTTTTAATGTTTCTTTAATTATGTCGAATTCCTCCTCGGGTCCTTGTTGTTCCCACCACTCTCAATGTGCCCAAAATTTGTACTCTTTCTCTGTATATGAATTCACCCATAAGTCCTTAACCTTTCTTTTTCCTTGATTAATACATTCATGTATGAGCTGGGTATCTTCTAAGCTCTTGTCTAGTGGTGGTAATTTCTGCCATGAGTCCTCCCAAGTAAGAGCTCTTTTTCCATTTCTAATTTCCCAAACACTTTTAGCTTGTATCGGTCTTCTTCCTTGGGTGGCAGTTTTCCATACATGTGACCCTAGAATTTCCTAGAAGAAGTGAATGAGATTACCCTTCTCGATCCCACCCCCTGACATATTTATTATGACACCAATTTTCCCATGGTTCATGGTTATGGGTGATCCATCTCCACCATATCTTAGTGCCACTGACACAATTAACCTTTTCGAGATCGCGAAGGTTGAGGCCTCCATGTTCCTTAGAAGAGCATATAGTTTCCCAATTTACTAGGGCCAATTTTCAATCATCACTAGATCCATTTCAAAAGAAGTTTTATGTATCTTCCTTAATTCTTTCAAAATCACTTTTGGGGCCAATAGGGTAGAAAACAATAAAAGAGTTCATCTCTTAACTACTATTGTTAAATGACAATTTATTCCGATCTTGAAGTAAGATGAGCCAACACTCAAGAAACAATAATGTTTTCACTTCTTTTTAAAACATAAATAAGGAGTAAATAGACATGAATAGATAACAACGAAGTTCAAAACACACAAGTATGATACTAGTTATAAACAAACTCATTTTATCACAGTAGAGTTTAGACATTAGACTAGAGTAAAAGGAAAGTAAAAGGAAATTTTTGGCTAAAACGAGAGTCCCGGAAGGAAATTATATAATTATTATAGTTTGTGAACTCAATCATTTCTAAATTAAAGTTGTATTGTCCTTGAGAGAGATACTTTTCATGGTACGCTAAGAAAAAAAATCATTTGACCAGAGTACTCGGACCAATCAAAACCCTATTACTTGTGTAAGTGATAATAATGCAAGTTCGACAAATAATTATTTCTCATAGCGTTGCAAAAAAGAAACATATGTATAAACTAATGAAATTTTACCCCTTTTATCATTCATCGTGATTCGTGAACCAAAATACTCATCCTGAACTCCAAGACTTGGTGTGTACCATAGAAACTTAGCATGATTCCAAATATTCCTCGGCATGAACAGGAAGAGCTTGTTTTTTTTTCTTCCCTTCATTACCGAGATGAAGATTTAATTACCGAATAATCCCTATTTTTCCAACCCTATATAGGTTTTGAAGAAACCATTATTATTCTTTTACAATTACAATACCCTAATGCATGAATACTATTCCACCTCTAAAATAAAGATGCCTTCACAAAGATATCTATGGTTATAACGATTAAAATTGCTCTTATACAATTTCTTATATATGTATGTAAAATTTATAACACACACTAAATCATTTTGAATTATTGTGTTATTATAATCATATTATGAAACGATTCTTTTAAAATATTAGATTATTAATATTAATATATCAAAATATATATAATAGAGTACAAGAAAATTAACTCCCATAACTAGATAAGGTGATTATGACATAGTCCTTCAATGATTTAGTTTCTTTTTATTTTAGAAGCTTTAAGGATAATTGTTTCTTAAGAATCTTTATTAACATTAAGATAAATATTTATAGTAATAACGATAGTTAGAGTAATCATTTAGGGTTATCATTAGTACTCAACTTTTAGAGAAACGTCTCAAGGGTTTAGTCCAACAAGTAAATCAACTCTTATTTAGGTGTTTTAAAACCAAGATGAAATTTGTGATCTAAAACATAGATCTTCATGGATTCCGAACCATTCTCCCCCTCCCTAGTGGATTCATTCCCCAATTCATTCAATCAAGTCAAGCCCTTAGTCTCCTATCTCTACCAAACCAATTCACAACTTAGGAAAAAAAATAACATTACTTACAGTTCATTTACCGACCTTGAGCTTGTATTTTATTGTTACCAAAGAATATGAGTAACAGAGGGGATTTTACATCATCCCCCACTTAAAAGTACACCATACTCAGTGTTTGAATCTGCAAATCCCTTTTTTCCTTCAACATTCATTTTCCCTTTCAAACAGATCAAGCTTCATTTATTGTTGCTTGCTTTTGGCTTTTCTTCATAATGTCTCTAATACACCTTGTTTGCCTTAACTTGTGCTTTTCACAAACACTACAACTATTTCCACATTTTACCACAAAACATATGCACCTATATGATTCTTTCAAAATCAAGATAAATATAAAGAGTAATTTATTTTCCAACATACTGTTGATCAGCAGTTCATGATCAATTTTAAAGATTAATTTTTCCCTCAAAATGTACCTGCATTATCTTTTAGTCATATATATATATATAACATCCATAATTTTAAAACAAATCATTTAGGTATTTTCATTTCCTAACACATAAATTTGTCATTTTATCATCAATACCTATACATGCTTTATAACAATACCTTTCTCAAGTACATTTAATCATTTGAACATTGCTCTGCAAAATAAGTAATTCATATCACATTAATATAACATATGCATAATCATATTGTTCTCACAAATTCTGAAACATATATTAACTAAAAATACATTAACAATGTACATAACAACAATCACTTAATCTCATAAATGTCATATGAGGATTCACCTTATACATAACTTTGAAGCCAATACTTTCATCATTCACCATATCATGGTGCGTAAAATACCAAAATCACACACATACCTATTTTGTATCTTTGAGGTTCCAGCCATTTCTTAACTGAAATATTTTTTCAAAAGTTCTAGCATGCATATATACATGAGGGTCATCTCCTCACGGAACCAGTAGATCATGTGCAGGCCTCCTCAACTTATATATATATATATATATATATTATGTTCATTCGATACACGTACAATACCATTCATATGATTTTTACAGCTCTCGGGTGTATCTCGTCCATAAATCCTGAAAGATCTCATGTCCTGGAATCCCACATATCTTTGAGCCTAATAGATCAACATCACAAATGATGCCATTGCAGAACCTAACACCTCGCCTCGGTGCTCGATTGAAGTTATGCTTCATATATTAACATCTCCTTGACGTGCTCCTTGAGGGATCTTTTCCTAGGACTTCAATATCATAGATCGCTCAACAGATTCTAACACCTCACAAGGGTTCTCAATGGAAGCTCTGGTTAATTCATAATTGATCATTTTTTTTTATTTTTCTGAGAGCTCTTTTGAAATTCATGATCTTTTTTTTCTCAAGAAATATTTTGTTCTCAATCATTATTAGTATTTCATTTTTTTTATACTAAAAAATAATCCTCGGTTTCAAGTCTTATTACAGTTTTTGTAATGCTTATAGATACTGAGACTAAATAGTTTAGGTGCTCCAGATATAACAATATCAACACCAATATAGGTTAGATTCTCTTGCTTATTTACATTTTTATTAGCAATTTACTCTTCATTTTCTTTAATTGATTAATTTTGGTATATTTTGGCTTATTACTCCATAAAGTTTTCTTAAAATATTAAGAACCTTATAATCTAGGGCATCCCTGTGGTCATCTCAAAAGTTTCATAACTCTTATTTGATTAGTTTTAAGTTGTACTAAGTACAATTTTCTTATTAAAAGTTTTATATATATTCATATTCATTTCTTCAGTTATGGTATTATTGGGAATTCCATAGTTCATTAGTTGCAATAATATCAAATAATTGTCAATTACAACAACATATATTTGATATCATTTCAATAAAAAAAAATAGGAGCATGAAATATCATACTCATATTTAAGTATACTCAATGTTCTAGATCCTACCAGCTCCACATTAAACCAAACTTTTAATAATTAAGAGAATTCCGAATGTTCCCAAGCCAACTAGATCAACACCATATCAACATGGTAACTAAATAATATTGATTCTCCAGAAATTACCTACTCAACATCAAGGGATATGTATCTAATTATTCCAAGACTTAATTAACAAATTTACACATCCAACTTGTTTAACAACACTTAATCACTATGCATAACTTGATACCCTAGTATCTATGCATGCACAAACCATCTAAAAAATTCTATGAATCAATTTCCTTATCATAGATATTCCATAGACACAATTGATCATTCTCAAAATTCTATAGTTACCATACTCAAGTACTTCAATAGAAATGTTCAAAACATCTTACAAAGTATATTCTCAACATATCAAGTTATCCAAACTATGTTTTTTCAAAAAATGCAATTTGATTAATCAAATGATAGCATCTTTCTAACCTTCCATGATAAACAAGGAATCATAACGATTGTAGATGTTACCTTTTTCCAAGGATGAATTCATCTTTTGCTTCTGATTATCCTATTGACTCCCATTAAGCGATGCTTCTTGCAACCATGCGCACATGTATCCTTTTCTCATAATTTCTTGCCAGAAATTAGTTGTATCATAATCTCATAAAACAAACTATAAAATATAATAACAATTTCCTATTTTGCCTGCTCATAAAATCTTGATGCCACAAGATGTTCTTTTGTTTAATATCAATGTATTATTTTCTTTACAACTTAGTCGTAACTACTTTTCACTGACTTGCAACGTAAACCAAATTCATACCTTACTTTATATAAGCTTGAATTGATATTAAAATTTTAACAACATGACTAACTTTACCTCATCATTGACTCGATGCATTCGTACCATGAATTTAATCTTGCTAGTAAAATTTTCAACAAGTGATGCATAGACTTGTATGTTACTCACAATTATTCATCTAAAATAGCATAAATATGTCTTTACATATGCATTCCAATTTAAGATATTATTAACATGGTAATATATTATTTTTTGCATTAAAAAATATTCACAATCTAATGAAATCAAACATGTCATGCTGCCTATGTTCTTACAAACTTCACTCTTCACGTATTTATTTATACATTCAAATCTATTTAAAATTTCTTATATGCATTTCAACACATGTTTTCTAAGAAACCTAGTTTATGTACTTTAACAATCACAAAGTTGAACAATGGTCTTTCTATAACATGCATGAAAATAAGTAAACATAAAATTTCATATTCAAATTACAAAGTTCACAACATACATGCATGCATGCGAGTCCATTAGGTCTGAGTGTTGAGAACCTTCTCTGATACCATTTGAGACAAACCCCAAATCCTCAAGTAATTTGTTTTTACTTCATATAACTAACCAAAATGCTAACCTCAAAGAAAACTATTTTTTTATAATCAAAGTAAAATTAAGACAAGACCATATAATCGTTTCTTCAAGAAAATATGATATTACTGATTAAGAGTGAAGGTTTATTCATATACATTACTCGATAAATAGATTAAATATCCATTAATAGAATATTGTATTCCTAACATCCATGATTCTTCTCCTTTCCTACATCACCTATTTTTGCAAAATAGTCACTCTAAGGTAGATCTACTATTAACAGCACACAATCTTTTAATTTCTCAAGCTTAATCCCAACATAACATCCTTCGCTATGTACATGTGAAAGAACTCATTCACATAACTATTATTACGTTCATCGCTTATATAAACTCTACATGCTCTCTACTTTATAGTTTTTAACTACCAACTAATAACACCATCTACTATATGAAACATATATAAGCTTTATCCCATATCCTTAACAAATTCTTGTTTTCACTTATCCAAAAGAATAATCTAACACAATAAAGGAAACCAAGAGTTTGACTTCTACTTTCCTCCCAACCGTTTGGATCTCTGTATGGCGTACAATTTCCCACTAAAAGGCCACACCCGAGTTGGGCATGAATCCTTTAGAGCAAAGGTATCACCGATCTTTCTCTAAAGTTCAAGATATTATTATAATATTTATCCTTAACTAATGCCATTTCCTTAAATAATTATATTGTGCTATACACATGACCACCACAATCTCCTTACCATAGGAAATATATAAATATATAATCTCAATGAAGTTTACTTATGTATGCCAATCATTTTTTTATTAATATCTTGAAAAAAAATTATATTAATCAAAATAAGTTTTAACTTAGAATATATAAAATTAGAGTATTATATTCTTATTTGAAAAAATAAGTTTTAACTTAAAATATTTAATTATGTATTAGTTATTCATATACTCAACCCTTTTCACCATTATTTTGTTATGGTGATGTTTAATAAATTTGACAAAAACCAAAGGAAAATATTATAAGAGTGAACTCTGTCCACTTTTTTATAAGCACTTTTATCTTCTTTAAAATAACCAGTTATATATTGTTTAAAATAATCACTTATATGTCCTTTAAAATAAGACTTTGACTTCTTATGCAATGAAATTATGTTGAAATTATTCAAAAAACTGAGAGGGGGTGAATCAGTTATTTCTAAAGCTTAAACCATTTCAATATTTAAACCATTATTATTGATAACAGATTTACAGTTATGATAATGTAGCAAGTATTACAGAAGGAATGATGATCATCAATCACACACATATGATAGAGACAGACAAATATTCATCTTTATTTGAGCAGCTATTCAAATGAGGCTGCAACTTCTGTTTACAAATTCCTTCTTGTGGAGAGCGCAAACCCTCATGTTTTTCCTAGCACCCACTAAAATAACATTCTCCATCTACTACTGGATGGAAGCACCAACTTCCACTTGTACAGGCTCCAACTTGTACAGAGAAGAAAACGTGTTTTTCCTAGCACCACCCTACCACCCTTGTTCCTTATATTTAAACATGTTCATTACAATATGTAGAAAAACATATATAACAATGCATACCAACTATGTTATGATATACTTCTGGATTTTCTTATGCACCTTTGTTCCCCTCATTGTCTCTATTCTGGCTATTCTTAAAAGAACTTAGATTTTTATTTCATTCTACAATCCCCACTTCGACGATGGTCCATGCACCAGCTCTATGCCTGCAAAGAGAAAACACACTTGTCTTCACCCACGTTCTCTTATAATTATCAATCTTTGAACCCTTCACCTGTTTGTATGCCTGACTGTTCATTTTCATAACTCATCAAAGCCATTCGATGCTTGAGATAACCCAATAGTGACAAAATTAAATCGTCCCCACAATTGTAGATCATGTGGTAGAGATCGGAAGATGCCGAAGATCTATGGCCAGAATGAATTTTGCTAGTGAAAGAGTGGAGAGGATAAAAGGGCAGTTGAGTTGTGAAATATGAAACTAATCGTTGGTATTAGGATCAAGATAGATGAAGGAGATTAATCACCAAAAAAAATCAATGACTGTGAGTTATTTCGCAGGGAGAACTAGCACAGACTAATAAAATCTTGATGTGCATGAAATTTATATCAAATCCACCTTTTGATATTTGAGTTCCACCGTCGATCTAGATCTAATGATCGTCAGCTATTCCACAGATTCAACTAGTTGGTGAGATAACAACGAAGATGGGAGCAAAATTTTAATGCACTTTAGTTTTGTTCTATTTGGAGTCCTTCATTGATCAAATTTGGAAAAGATCCAATGCCTGAGGACGATTCCTCTCGTTGAAATAGCCAGAGTATACACATAGAGGTTGGATGTGAAATTACTGTGAAATCTAGTTCACCACAGAATTAGAGTCCGCTCTTTATTGAGCGCTTCCTAGGACACTGGTTGGGTTGGTTAGTTTTAGTGGTTCTGCTAAATTTAGAATTGACTAAATTGTGACAGTCGATGTAGAGACTACATAAAATAGGACCCCGGCGTCTGATTTTCACCTTCCAATTTTTGCATTCTACTGGCGGACACTGGGTTGCAGAAACCCATATTATTTTAGACTTTGATTTCTCATATTCCACATTCTGTCTTCTGCTTTCGACCTTTTGCATTCCACTTGAGGACACTGGGTTGCGGAAACAAATATTATTTCAGACATTGATTTCTCATCTTCTCCATTTCGCCTTCCTCTTTCTGCCTTCCATTTTCCTCCCTCCGCATTTTGCTGGCAAGCTCTAGGTTACCGAAACCCATATTATTTTAGACATTGATTTCTCATCTTCTACTTTTCTTCTAAACCATTGATTTCTTTGTGGGTACACTCCTAACTATCGGATATGTTCATCATATTTTCTTTCACACTTTGTGGGTTTACTCCTGATCGTCAGATCTATGTACAAACCATTGATTCTTCTAAGTCTTTTGCTTATTTGTCTGAGTCCTCTGCTTATCTGGATCATATTCTATGTTATTCCACCAATGACAACCATATCACAATATGATATGTTTCCATATGATTGCAATGCCTGTCATAATTCCAATAATCTTCCCCCTTGGCATTGATGGCAACCTTCAAATTCTAGATGCATGTTGTACTTGTAATCACCAACTGTTTATCATCTGTAGCAAAAACAACTTCTTCCCCTTTGACATCAATGTCAAAGAAGATTCTATCGCACAGCTCTCCCTATCAAAGTGGACATGTTAGTTGGAATAAGATATGATGCCCAACTTTTGGTATAGATACTCAAACTCTGTCTTTGGTAAGGGTTTAGTGAAGATATCAACATTATGTTATGTAGAAGGAATAAAATTCAATTGAACCATTCTTTTTGTAACCTGCTCCCTTATGAAATGATACTTAATAGGTATGTGCTTAGACTTGGAATGAAGGACTGTATTTTTGGACATACTAATGGCGCTAGTATTATCATAATGGAGAGGCATAGGATCAACTTATTTTACCTCCATGTCTGCAAGTCTTTGGATCATCCAAAGTATTTGTGTACAGCAGGTGGAAGCATCAATGTATTCAATTTCTGTAGTGGATAATAATATCAATATTTTCTTCTTACTCAACCATGCAACTACAGAATCACCCAAGAAGAATGCACCTCCATAGTATGCTCTTTCTTTCATCCAAACAGTTTTCCCAATCAACATTTAAATATGCAGATAAATAAAGATTCTGATTTCTAGGATACCATAGACCATAATTCATTGTTCCCTTCAAATATTTAATTATCCTCTTAACAACCACCAAATTACTTTGCTTATGAGAAGACTAAAATATTCCTACCATTCCAACAACTTGCATTATATGAGGATGAGATGCTGTGATGTATACGAGACTTCCCATCATTGAACGATATGTTCTTTGATCAACATCAGGTAAGAGATCATCCTTTCTAAGTTTACAACCAAAAACCATAGGTTTACTAACAGATTGTTAGGGTACACAGGGTACTCCCAAAGGACCGAACACCAAGAATAGCCGCTTCACACAAACAGATCACAAATCAATACACCAATGTTTGTCACGTGGT
>LPNX010938875.1:0-77067 GCA_001517045.1 Pseudotsuga menziesii
CAACAACATAAACTGAAGTGGGAAAGCATGCAAATGCCTTCAATTTATGGTTGGATGAGCTCAGAATCGTTAACAAAGGTTTCATCATAGTTTCACCATAAAAAGCAGTCACAAGCGTCGCTTAAGTTGGGGATATTCATGGGGCTTCAAAACGATTACATGAAATGCTGGATGAGTGTTTAGTTTTTGAAAATATCAGCTACGATGCTGTGATTGATGGTTATTGCAAGAAACAGAACACTGCTGAAGCTATGAAGGTCTTCAATGAAATTATGCAGAGAGGTTGTCGGCCAAATATCTCAACCTACAACATTTTGATGAATGGGCTTGTCAATGAAGGCAAAGTGGGTGAAGGTGTTAAGCTGCGAGATTCTATGTTGAATAAAGGATGTGCCCCAGACTTGAGAACTTTTAACTTGTTAATTGGTGGGTTGTGCAAAGAAGGAGATCGGCAAGGGGCAGACCTCCTTTTACTTCATTTGGTGGAGGATGGTTTGGTTCCTAACAACTTTACTTTTATGGTGTTCTTTGACAAGCTCTACAGGGAAGGGAAATTGCAAACTGGTGTTTCTGAATTGGACGAATTACTGAGTGAATTCTGTTTGAATGCAGTTTTATAGTATCGGGTTTTCAGCCACTTTATATTAAATGTTTTTGTTGTACTATCGTAGTGAATACCAAAATGAATGAACTTCAAATACCATTGAAAAGCTGCTCTTCGATCAAGGAGAAGACAAATTTAGATCATTACAGATCATTACAAAACATGCTTCTTGCTATTGAAATGAGAAGTTGAAACAAATTACAGAGATAGAATTCAGCTATGGCCTTACATCATCGATAGATAATTTATAAAATCTTAACCAACGATCTCTCAAAACTTTATGGGCTATAATATTGGTAGTCATATCATACTATTTGTGGCAGAAATAACCTGCGTCAACATAAACACACAACATGTTTTTATTCTTAATAATAATAGACTTCTTATCGCAAACCCTGCAAAGAATTCAAATATCTACAAATAAAACATGTCAAATTCATCACACAGTCATAACGTTCAACCTTCTATGCAAAAACTTTCACAATATATTTTTTTTTTTTAAATTTCAGTAGGCGTCGCTTAAGCGACGCTTCTTGCTGTCGCTTTTCCGACATCTGTTGTGGATATCCGTCGCAAATACGACGTTGTTAACTGTCGCTGTTCCGACGTCTTTACTAGCTATCCGTCGCAAATCCAACGCTCTACACTGTCGCTTTTTCGACGTCTTTTGTAGATATCCGTCGCAAATCCGACGGTTCTTGCTGTCATTTTTCTTAAAAAACTTTCACCACTGTCGAGGATATTTCGTCGCTTAACCGACGGTTACTTAGGTGTCGCTTTTCCGACGTTTATTTAGGTGTTGGAAACCCGACGATAAGTTTCCGACGCTTAACAAAAAATCAAAGTGTCGTACATGCGACAGGGAAGTGTCGAAAATCCGACATGACGGCCGACGGATTTTTGGTCAAAATGTAGTAGTGAGTCATCATGTGGCCAAGAGGTAAGACTACCAATGATGCAATGGTGATTGGAGAACAAGAAGGAGGTTTGTACAAATTGAAGGGCCATCCAGAACAAGCCTTGATCCATGACACAGTAGAGCCAAATGAGCTTTGGCATAGAAGGCTTGCACATGTGCATTACAAAGCACTACCTATTGCAAGCGAAGCTGTTGAAGGTCTTCCAGAATTCCACGCAAAACATGATGGGATCTGCAAAGTATGTGTGAAAGGAAAGAATACAAAGAAGACATTTCCTAGCAGTGAAAGCAGAGCCAAAGGAATCCTAGAAATTATCCACTATGATGTATACGGTCCAATGTCATCAAACACACTAAGCAGGTATGCATACTATGTTTCTTTTATTGATGATTTTTCTAGGAAGACATGGGTTTACTAGAACAAAGATGAAGTATTCAGCAAATTCAAGGAATTCAAAGCCTTGATAGAGAACCACACTGAAAAGAAGATCAAGAATTTTCGATTAGATAATGGTGGAGAATTCACTTCGAATGAATTCAAAGAGCTATGCAAAGAATCAGGGATTAAGAGGGATTTGTCCACTCCTTATAATCCACAACAGAATGGGATTGTGGAACGGAAGAACAGAACTATCATGGAAGCTGCAAGAGCCATGCTTCATGATCAAGATCTTCCTATGCATCTTTGGCCGGAAGCTGCCAGAACAGCTATGTATGTACAAAACCGTACTCCACATAGAGTACTCAAGAACAAGACTCCTGAAGAAGTCTTCTCCGGAAAGAAACCAGAAGTCATCCATCTCAGAATATTCGGTTGTCCTGTGTACATACAAATTCCAAAAGAGAAGAGATCAAAATTATATCCTTCAGGAAAGAAGGGTATATTTGTGGGATACTCTGAAAGCTTGAAGGCTTACAGAATATATTTTCCAGGGTACAAGAAGATTGACATCAACAGGGATGTGACATTTGATGAAGACACAACTTACAACAAATCCAGAAAGAGACCTATTGAAGAACCTGAAGAACCTGAAGAAGAAGCACCCAGAATTCATGATACAACCATGAACGAAGAAGCTCAAGAAGAAGATCAAGAATTTGAAGAAGCACAAAGACTTGTAGATCCACCTCTGGAGAAGAATCCTCATAAGAGGAAACCTGCTTGGTTATGAGAACTTATCCAAGGTGCAGAAAGATATGGGGCTCCAGAAGAGAATCACAGAGAAAGAAAGAGAACCAGATCCTACTCCAGGTATGTAGCTTTACTATGTGATTTCATTGATAAAGAATCTTCCAGTTACGAAGAAGCGGCAGAACGGAAAGAATGGAAGGATGCTATGATTGAAGAATACCAATCGATCATGAAGAATGATGTTTGGGATGTTGTCCCAAGACCAGAAGGGAAGTCAGTTGTAACTTCCAAATGGATCTGCAAGATCAAGCATGCCGTAGACGCTAGCATTGAAAAATATAAAGCAATATTTGTGGCATGGGGTTTCTCTCAGAAAGAAGGAATAGATTATGAAGAAACCTTCACACCTGTAGCCAGATACACTTACATCAGATCGGTACTTGCTCTGGCTACAGTGATGAAATGGAAGATACACCAAATGGATCTCAAGATTGCCTTCTTGAATGGTGCAGTGCAAGAGGAAGTGTATGTAGAGTAGCCACTCAATTTTGAGACACATGACAGAGAGTCTCATGTATGCAAATTGAAGAAATCCCTGTACGGTTTGAAACATGCACCCAAGACCTGGTACGACAGAATTGACAACTTTCTATCCAGTTTGGGCTTTACCAAGAGTAAAGCAGATTCCAACCTTTACTACAAGGTTGAAGATGGAAACCCAGTGATGCTTCTACTATATGTAGATGATCTATTTGTAACAGGTATGGATGGGTTGATTGCTGATACAAAGAGAAAGCTTGTTGTTGAGTTCGAAATGAAGGACTTGGGGATGATGCATTACTTTCTAGGTATGGAGGTGTGGCAGACTACAGATGGAATCTTCCTTGGACAAGGGAAGTATGCAGTGGAGATCTTGAAAAAGTTTGGGATGACAGATTGCAAGGCTATGGCCACACCTATGGCATCAAACCTGAAGCTATTGAGCGATGCTTCACCAGAGTCGGTTGATGCTATGATGTATCATCAGATAATTGGTTCATTGATATACCTGACGAACACGAGACCAGACATTTGCTTTGCTGTGAACACCTTGAGCCAGTTCTTGACAGATCCGAGAAATGTTCACTTGATTCCTACAAATCCTATTCTGAGGTACTTGAGGGATATAGTTGATTATGGGCTCAAGTACGATGTGAATCAAAAGATTAACCTGGAGGGTTATGTTGATTCAGATTGGGTAGGCAGTGCCATCAATAGGAAGAGCACTTCATGGTGTTGCTTTAGTATGGGATCAGGTGTGATCTCTTGGTTTAGCAGGAAGCAATCCTGTGTGGCATTGAGTACAGCTGAAGCAGAGTATGTCGCAGCTTGTTCAGGTAGTTATGAGGTAGTATGGCTACGGAAGCTACTGTCTGATTTATTTGATCTCCAGTTGGATGCTACTTGTATACATTCTGACAACCAGAGTTGCGTAAAGTTGTCATAGAATCTAGTGTTCCATGACAAGTTGAAGCATATCGAGATCAAGTACCACTATATCAGGGATATGGTGCAGAGGGGAGCAGTGAACCTCTAATATGTTGCGATGGAGGAACAAATAGATGATGTCTTGACAAAGCCATTGGCTAGGGTGAAGTTCGAGTACCTCAAGGAGAAGCTTGGTGTTCTCCAGATCGAGATTTCCTCCAAGGGAAAGTGATGAGTCCCATAGCCTTTCTGTCATGGTGAGAGGATTGGTTCCTTCCATGGTTAGATGTAAGGGCTGAGCCATTATTCTATCATGGTGAGAGGATTGGTTCCTTCCATGTCAGATATGAGTGCTGAGAACCATAGCCATTCTGACGAGTAGGTCAGATATAAGGGCTGAGCCATTCTATCATGGTGAGAGGATTGCTTCCTTCCATGTCAGATATGAGTGATGGTCATTCTATCGATTAGGATAGATGTAAGGGAAATTGCCATTCTTTGAATGGAGCTACCTGGTGAGGTACCAGGAAAACTCAGTCTAGGACTAAGAAGCCATTATGATGTGATAGAGAGATGTGTTCCCACTTGAACCATTCTATCATGGCTAAAGCATTAAATTCCTTCCATGTTAGATGTGAGTGTTTTCCATTCCAACGAGCAGGTCGGATATAAGGGCAATTTCCATTCTCTAGAAGAATGGAGGCACCTAGTCAGTTACCAGGTAGCTCATTCAAGGAGGACTGGGGGCCATTCTTATATGACTCTAGGATTGGTTCCTACAAGATCAGATGTGAGTGCAGAGCCCTTCCATCATTGTGAGCAGGATGTGTTCCCACCTGGATGGATGTAAGTGCAAAGCCCTTCCATCATTGTGAGTAGGATGTGTTCCCGCTTGGATGGATGTAAGTGCAGAGCCTTTTCATCATTGTGAGCAGGATGTGTTCCCTCCTGGATGAATGTAAGTGTAGAAATCTTTCATCATTGTGAGCAGGATGTGTTCCAGCCTGGATGAGAGTCTTTCATCATTGTGAGCAGGTTGTGGTTCCGGCCTTGGTGGAAGAACATAGTTCTTCCATCATTGTGAGCAGCATGTGGTTCCAGCCTAGATGAAAGTGAGGAAATATTCCATTATTGTGAGCAGGATGTGTTCCAGCCTGGATGGAAGTGTAGAGCAGGATGTGTTCCATCCTGGATGGATGTGAGTACTATACCTTTCTGACGAGTAGGTCAGATATAAGTGTTGAAGAAGACCTACATGGGGGCTAGGCCTACAACCAGCATGAAAAAGGCCTAGCTATGTAGAACTTCCTGTGACGAGAAGAATCATGAGATAGCACCAGTGATGATCCAGATCCAGTGATGATCCAGATCCAGTGATGATCCAGATCCAGTGATGATCCAGATCCAGTGATGATGATCCAGCAGTGATGATCCAGATCCAGTGATGATCCAGATCTAGTGATGATGCCCAGTGATGATCCAGATCGAGTAATGATCTAGATCCAGTGATGATGATCCAAATCCAGTGATGATGTCCCATGATGATCCAGATCGATAGATGATCCAGATTCAAAGATGAAGATGACTTAAAGATAAAGATGACTTGAAGACAAACACGACTTGAAGACTCAAAAGACTTGAGCTGCAGATGACGAGATGATCCAGTTGATACAGAGAAGAAGACCAGTACTGAAAATTGTGTCGAAAGAATACCTTCCTAGTTAAGAGGGAGTGTTGATGTATTTGTAACTTCGAAATATATTCGTCTATGTATATTATGTATTGTAACCCAATGTTTATTCCGGGATGTATCTATAATGTAATTGAGTCATGTTGTCATGGCCCGATGTTCCAATCGGGAGGATCAATAATGTAAACAAGTCATGTCAAGTCATTGTGGGTAACCCTCTGATTTTCTAAGGGTTAAAGTCCCCACAGTTCCGGGGCACTAGGGTTATTAGACTCTCCTAGTAGAGGTTGGCCCTAGTAGGGTTTTAGTCATGTCGGGATTAGTATAAATAGAGAACTGGAGTCTCTATTTATCACACAACTCATACACACTCAAGTGTAGCGCATAGTTGAGGAAGGAGAAGACACTGCGGCTAGACAAGAAGAAGATTACAACTGTCGGGAGATCACTTACTATTTTGGGCTTTTATTGTTTTGGTGCTGATTCTATCTCTGAGGAAGTTGCAGGGTTTTCTCCATTTATGGTTTCCCCGAGGAAAAACACTATGTTCATTGTCTCTTGTGATTGATTATTGTACTTGTTATTCTCTCAGTTAAAGATCCTAATAATGCTAGCTTAATGTTGAAAAACTAACTACTAGATTATTGAAAGTTGGTATTTGAGTTTTGATTGATTTTTTTTATTAAGTCTAATTATTTGAAATAATAAGAAATAATAATGATTATATTTTAATGTTATGTGACTAAGAAAGATATAAGGAAATTATTAAAAAAATCCATGATTATAGTTATAGATAGAAGAGAAGAGAGTCATGTGGAATAAGGAAAATTTTAAGAATCCATAATCTTCTCAAAGTTTAGAAACCTTGGCCACTTTTTTGTAAAAATATTCAAATTTCTAAGGATTTTATATAGTTTTGGGGTAATTTTGACTATTTTTAGAGTAAAAAAAAATTATCCCATGGAATATGGGCAAATCCTTTTTGAAAAAAAAGGAAAATTGGCCAATCTTTTTTGGAAAAAAAATATATCTAAAAGTATCCCATGGACTATATTTTGCCCCTAAAATTTTCTCAATGTTAAGGCTATTAAGAAAAAAATGCATGTTCCTTCTAAAACTAGTTATAAGTATGATCTAAGAAGAAAAAGAAGAGAAAAAAGTATGAAACATCACAAATAAAAGACCCTAAATTTTATCCCAAGACAAATGTTAATCCCGTGTAATCATATATTTATTATAAAATTTCTAAACCAAATGATGTCTCTAGTCAAAAATAGAAACCATCTCCACCATTAGACATTAGATAAAATTTTGCCTACCTTGTTATAACAAGTAGGTTGGGTATGCTTGATATATTTAATTCATATGCCCATATGGGAAAACAAAGGGTACTTGTTCTTGCCAATCTCAATATTACAATCAAATACTATTGATAAAACAAGTTGTGTAGTCCTCAATTTCGATATTTCTAATTTTTTTCCTATTAGGACAAAATATATTTCATGTGAAGATGTGATGGATAAGGTGGATGTTCCTATAGAAGACTATAGTCTTAATAATTATTTTTATCTCAAAGTGTTGGCAAAATAATTATTGTGTTGGGCTATCAATTTATTAGAAACCTAATCCTAGGAATTATGGTTTAATTGTAAATATTTTATTTTAGAGTTATAAGATAATCTAAAGAGTCATAAGAGAATAATGTATGTTTTGGAAGATGAAACCAAAGATGACATCTTGTATGTCTATATGAAGTTCATGGTGAATAATATTTATTCAAGCATTATTAAGTTATCTAGGCCTCTAAGAGGTATCATAGGTCCATGAATTTATGATCCATAAACTACTATGGATATTCTACTCAAACAATTTGTCACAATGGATCTTACAACCATATAAATAACACAATATTTACCCTAGGAAAACCCACCATGGGGTAAAACCAAACATAAATGAGGAATATGCCTTTCTCTTTTATATAGAATGAAAATTCAAAGAATGTGGTAGTATTTATGGACTTACCTATTACTATGCAACCAGAATGGATGCCATGGTATCTTCTACTTCCTCTATGATGCTCTAATATCCACTCTCGTGATGTTTCTTAGCTATGGAACAATAAAATAGAACCATAATAATGGAACCCCTTATTTTTCTAACGGCTCAATATTTAACATTGCTCGATAGTCGTCTAGGGTTAGTTATAGGTTGCATGCCCGAACTGCTGATGAGGGTTAGGTTTTTTAACCTTCTAGAATGTTCTTAAAATTCCACTTGCCACTAACTCCACATGTCTGAGAAATGAGAGATAATGTGGAATCTAATCGGTACCAATTACTTGACATGTAACATATTCTCTTAAGAGCCGTCTGTAAAACTTGTTTCTCATAATGCTATTAACATTTTCATATAAAAGTAATTTCAATTTATTAACAATCTACTAGCTCTATGAATTTAATACATATCCAAAAAACATTGAGACAATAAAATTTGTCTTTTCCCAAATTTTGATGGAGACAATTCACCAAACACTTTTCTTCTATATTCATAGCCTATTAGCATTTGTGCATATCAATTTTACTAACACATATGACCTAAAGTTATGATTTATTATAGATAGTATGTAAACCTATATATCAATAACACTATAAAACACACCTTCATTAATTTCACAATTTAATCAAGCAGTTACACATCTTATGCTTAGGAACAATGATTTTTGGTTCATGACTTTTGTCAAACACTTGAAAAATAATTTCAAATGACAAATGAATTGGTTGAGAAAATTTTATCTAATAGTTAACAACCACTACCTATATACCTTTATTGGTGATACATTTTAAGATTTTAATAAATGAATACTAATAATAATTACACATTCATAAATTTGGCAACCCAACAACCCCGATAAGAAGATATTGAATATCAATCAGGGAAATATTCCTTAACCTATCAACTCATCTTACAACAATATTAATGATAATTATAAGTTTAAACTGAATACATAAGTTGAATTACAAAGAAGTTTCACTAAATCATTTTACAAACCCTTAGGTGATGAAATCATACAATTCATTGGGACATTTTTGCAAATACTTAACAAACATGTATTCTACAACAATTGAGGCATTTTAACAAAAAAATTGAAAGAACATATGCAACAACCATGTTTACTACCATAATTAAATAAGTAAATTCATAATCATTTACAACGTCACAAATTCAGACCATAGATCAAATCCCCACAAGGTGTCTTGGAATTTTGGAAAACTACCCAGATTTTCAAATTAAGTTATAAAACAAATTTTAATAAAACCAAAACAAGGCTTCTTAGTCCATAAGGTATGGATACCCCCCTACTATCTTCCAAAGAATACCTATGACAGGATGATCCACCAGCGTAGAAGGATGGATAACGGGGAGGGGACCCACCACCAACATAACAAGACCCGTAGAATTCTCCCAACCCTCCTGAGAACGCTTCAAGTGCAACCAAATAGATCCGATGGTGGGAGATAAGAGGAAGTGGACTGAGCAGACTGACTCACAGAATAAGAAAAGGAAGGATTACAAAACAATAGGAACTATCGGCCTTGACAGCAACAATGTTACCCTGCTAACAAAAGAAATGACAAAGGTCGCTATGTATATCCTTCAAAAAGTAGATGAGCGATAAATAGAGATCACAAGAATTATTCTCATATTACTCCAGACACTCTGTACAGTGGTCAAAGAAGTACGGGTCATGATCGACTACAGACCAGAGGTGACAGTGTCGCAAGGCTTAGGGAGCCCATCAGAAGAGCGACCGACTTAGGTGTTGATACCTATTCCACCGATAAAAAATCAACTAGTGGGAGAAGCACTCAACCTGGGAATGATAGAATTGAATACCATGGCCAAGAAATTGGTCCATGTCACCATTGATTTTTCTTAGATGTTGCAGTATGAGGTTTATGCAATATCGAATGCCAAATTTGTGGAAAGGAAGATTAGAGATGGTGCATTGATTAAGCAAGTGCATGCATCGAATAAGACTGTTAACAAGATGAAGAAAATACTCAAAGAAACCGAGGAGAAAGCCAAAACTTGGGAGGAAGACAAGCATAGGCTCACCAATGTTGTAACACTTGCTTGTAGTAATTTTTTAGATGAAGGAATAATCGATGAAATTTTTGCAGAGTCCAAGGTCATTCGACATAGAAAAATAACAGAGGACATTTTCAAAAACTTTGCAAAGTTATAAGCGTAGGTGACACCGAGTACACCCCTAGAGGTGCTAGAAGAAATAAGGATGATAGCAACAAAAGCTACGAATAAAATAGAAGAGGCAGAGACACTATGTGCCAAGGCATTTGAACAATTTTCTCAAAGGTGGGAAGCATTTATCGATGATGTGGAGTTGAAAACGTAGTAGAGAAGTTGTGCCGCTACTGAGACAAAGGAAAATCAATTGAAAAATGAAATGAAGAAGTTTCCCATAGCATAGAAAATGGTTAAGGCTGTTGACATGAAAAACTACAACAGAAAGTTGCAACAATGTGCTCTCAATAGCAGCGGAGGAATTATAAAGTCATCGAACTACAGGCCTGAGCAGAAATAATTACAACATGTACATCAAAAAGTGTGAAAAGCAGCAAATTCCGCAAGACTTACAATGTCAAAACACATCATTTATGACCTTTTGGAAAAAATTTATAAGGGAGAAGAATATATGCAATGGGAAACAAAGGAGATAGTGAAAATATTCCAATATTTTCAAAGTAAGGTCGTTACAATGGAAAAATATTTGGAATAGCGTAGTGTGTCTCAAGACGAGACACGAGTGTTGGGGGTTTGTTGGCCCAAGGAAGGGATATGCATAATTCAGTTAGAATTATGTTTGAAAAGATAAAGTGTTTGGCCGTGTGATAGAGGAAGCTATGACGGAGGAAGAGATACGACATAAGAAGTAGTGGTAGAAGGAAAGCTGCAACAAAAGCATCCACGAGGGAAGAAATTCACGACAAAAGGGAAGATGTGACAATATCAACCACAGCAGAAGGAACATTGATAGAAGAATGAGTGCAGGGGTTGAAAAGTAAATCTTGGCATATCTTGGGTAAGAAGTTAGTTAGGATAGTGCATGCTTTAGAGAATAAAGAATCTTTGTATTTTGGGTTGATAGTTCCTACTAACAGTTGTAACTGAAATGAACAAGAATAGAAATGACATCCTGTTGGATAACAGAATGAAGTCAACTAACTACAACATTTAGTAGATTATAAAAGGGATAACCAAAGCTGTGTGTGGTTTACTTCCTGGTTGGTCTGACTTATTCATGGTTTTTTGTTATCTGTCGGTAGAGTTGTAGAGTTATAGAGAAAAGAGAGGCGATCCAGGTTGTGTGAGGATCGACAGTAGGTTGAAGGAGAGAAAACTTCAGAGACCTAAGACTAGAGAGCATGAGAGGAAAGATAAGTTTGTATATATTGTAGAAGAATATCTAGAACATATTCTGCAAGATGAGTGCACAGACGAAAGGTTCCATATATTTCTCATGCCATATCAAGAGAGATTTTTTTGGTTTTTCGCGGATGTGTTTCCATGTTAACTATTGTCTATGTATATATTTCATGAGTGTGCTTATGTCGAATGAATGTATGTGTATTTTATTATGAATGAGTTCTTTTATTCATTTGTCACATTGTTGTTGGTTGGAATACCCGATAAGGAATTAAAGTAACTATTATAATCTTTGTCAACGGATAGATAGATTCATATCTTGAATACATGCACTAAAATAAGTAGTATAACCACTGGCATCGATTGAGCAAGATAGAAAGGTGCCAAGGAAGATGAAATCCCCACACAGTTGCAGAAATGTGGTTCTAACAGTTACCCATAAGAGATATCTCGGGTGAGAATGCATCTACATCACAGGTGCTGTCAACTTATCTTTGCTCTGTTGAGCTGATATCTTGGGATTTGTTTACGAAAAAACTAGGGACTAAACCTGGGTCGAAGGGAGAAACGCCAACAAAACATACTTTAAATGGATTCTCCATATCTAGTACCTTTAATATTGAAGCTAAAGTCAAACATTGCTCAAGTATGGAGAAATAGTGATCACATTCATATGTCCATTTAAACCTTGCTCTCTTCCTAAGCAAGGAATTTATTGGGTTAGCTATTTTAAAAAATCCTTTCACAAATATTTTTTAATGTATCACCATACCCATGAAACTACATACTTCATGCACATTAGAGGTTGCTAGACATTCTAAAATTGCATCTATCATTGTCATCTTAACAATAATTCCTTCACTAGAAATAATGTGACTGAGATAATGGATTTCTGATTGGAAGAAAGAACATTTGGAAACTTTATCATACAACCTATTTTCCCTTAAGCATTGTAAAACTAGTCTTAAGTACTCCTTATGATCTTATAGAGTATTGGAATAAATTTATATATTATCAATGAAGACTTAAAAAAACTTGTCCAAGTACTTAGGGAATATAAAATTCACCAAGATCATAAATTCTCCTGGATCATTAGATAGCCCAAAAGGAACCACCACAAACTCACAATGACCAAAACAAGTTCAAAAAGTAGATTTTGGTATATCTTGTTCCTTAACTCTAAGTTGGTGATATCTTGATCAAAGTTAAATCTTGGAAAACACTCAGGCTCCCTTCACTTGATCTAATAGAAAATCAATGCAAGGTAAAGTATATTTATTTCTAATAGTTACTCGATTCAACTTCATGTAATCAATACAAATCCTTGGAGACCCATCTAGAGCTTCCCAAGTTGATACACTAGGTCTAATCATAGCCTGGTCCAACTTTTATTGAATTTGCACCTATAACTCTTGAATTTCAAGATCATACATTAATAAGGATATTTGGACACTAATTCTATACCAGGTTTTATATAAATGGAAATGTAATCCTAACATTTTGGAGGTAGACCAAGAAATTGACCAAGAAAAGCATTATCAAATTTTGAAAGAACAAGATATTTCTCAAGGGATGAAATGTCTCCCTCAATTAAGGTTGCCACAACATACATTTTACATCCTTTTATGAGAGTTCATTTCAATTTCAAAGATGAAAATAGTCTCAAGGAAATAGGTTGCTTTTTCCTTGAGAGAAACATAGGTTGACTCTCATCATCTACAAAATGAAGGGTTTTTACTGTGACATAAATAACTTAACCATAATATGCAAACAAATAATAAGCATACAATCGATCCATTAAATAATAAACACATTATATCTATACACAGAAATTTGAGGGGGGGGATCCTTCATTCTTATTATCAATAGTGTCCATTACATTCAAATCATGTCTATGCAGCCTTACAAAAACCAAGGTAGTTTATTAATGAATATCATTGCGGAATGAATAATAACAAACCTCACACATGTATATTTATAGTTAACACTCCTTATTACACATAGGTCTTGGTTGTGCTTTAGGTGAGACCTTTTCCTTTGGGGGATTGAAAATGCCAACACACTAGACTACAACAGTGCTCTTTGTTGGCCCATGTGAAAGAAAGTGTCTCCAATTTTGTGCCATCGACCTTGTGGATAAAGATAATTTCCTTTGCAATAGAAATAGGAATTGACAATAGTAATATTAAAAAATCAAAGTAATAATAGTCCCCTACACAACCATGGGTAGATTTCACCTATAGAAAGGTATTTCTAATAATCACTAACAAATTGTTGATTGCATTGACAAATGAAATGAGAGGAGGGGTGAAATTTATTTATATTGATAGAGAGGTAAACATCCCAATAAAAGTCCAACTATGACTTAAGTCACTACTAAAATCATTAGGAATTTAATATATTCATCAACCATCTACCATGGTAGAAATCCATTGACCATAATATGCAAATAAAGACTAAGCATACAATCAATCTGTTAAATAATAAACAAATTACAACTATACATAGAAATTTGAGGGGGGGACTCATTCATTCTTATTATAGATAGAGTCCATTACATTCAAGTCATGGCTTTGCATCCTTACAACAACCATGGAATTATATGTTGTGGCATTATAGGGAATAAAGAGACCAAAACTTGATTACATCAAGAAAAATCATATTAATCTTGTCTTGATATCTGTTCTTATACTATTCCACTTATCTATTCTTTCTATTTTTGTTATGCTTCTTCCAATTTCTATGATATCTCTCTTATGCTTTCATTACACTTACTTTTATACTTATGGGGGAAGGTCCAAAATTGTTGCAACCGTTAGAGGCTTTCGCAACTCCCACTCCTTTATCCCACACATCTTCCATCTGCATTTCACAGTCCTTTCCAAAAACAAAGGAGCTAGTAGTCCCTAAACACAAGTGTTGAATCACCCTTTAGTCAACTAAGTTATGTTCCTAATACTTCACGCATTGTCTATTACGGGATCTTAAAACAAAGGAGCCACATTTGGTGTTGAACAACATCAATGTACCATATATACTATTGGATAGTATCGGTGTTCAGCTTATGTATGCGACATGCCAAAGAAAAATAGCATATCCTAGAAGTATGTTTCATGCCCTGAATAAAAATTATGTCTCACCTCATTGTTGCGTTATAGAGAGAAAATTGGACTATTCTTTCTTCATTTTCAACATCTTCAATGTTGATGACCTCTTTGGAAGTGTCATCATGCCAAAAAAACAAGCAGGTACTCTTTCAATAAGATACTAGACTCCTTGAGAAATTCTTTCGATCAGTAATGGAAACAAGGAGACTAAGAAACATGGAAGTAGCTTATGGACCAGTGCCAATAGAGCCAAATAGTGTGACTTGGTATTCAATTTTTTCTTATATTAGGACACCCTACTCAATGTCATCATTATCAAAAAACTAGCAATCATTTTTTCTGGATGGGGCCAAATTCCTATATTGGTTAGCGATAGCAGCAAAGGGCCTTAGAGAATGAGATGTGGCCTAAGCACTACCATTGATGGGAGATATAATGGACAATATCAATATTTTTGGTGGTATTCATGGTAAGTCTGTAATCTATTGCATATATTTATTCATGAAAATATTATTCTAGAGTGAAACTAGACTAGGAGCGGTTGAGAAGGTGTCATTCAATGGAAAAACAAGGAATTTCCTAATGGGATAAGAGGTTTTGTATATCAACATAAGGATAAGAAAAGGAGATGGTGTTCTTATCTACATGACTATTATAGGATGGGATACAATGCCATAGCTTATTAGAATAGGATGATGGATTAGTAGGGGGGTGTGTTCCTATATAAAGGATTGAAATGATTGCAAGGTGGCATTACATAGAACACAAAGTGGATAGAGAAATTATGCATCAAAACCTGATAATGGATGGAAATCGTGATGATTATCATTACACAAGACTAGCATAATGGTTTGGGATATGGGGTGTCAGAGAAAGCATGTGAAATATGGAAGATGATGAACAACATGGAATTGCAAGTGCATGGATGGGACTAGGAGGTGGAAAATGGTGTTGCGAAGCTAGGGTGGAAGAGGTGTGAAATGATGAAATTTTGAATGACATAAAGCAATTGAAAGTTCCTACAGGTGAGTTGTGATTTAAGTAATGTAGGTGTTAATAGCTATTAATTGTTGATAAGACAATTGTACTGATGCAAAGTGCCATTAGCAGTAGATGACATGGGACTGGTGGGTCCCCCCTGACCACAATGATTTGAACTAATTTTTAGTGAACTGAACTAAGATAAATGCCTAAAGCTGAGAAATGGAAAAATCACCAGACTTAAAAAAGAACCTAAATCCTAACTAACTCACTTATGGTGATAGGAGTATCCTCTTATGGAATTAATAATCACAAACATAGGGCTTCAATTCTATGCCATTCACCCAATCTAGATTGATAATACCATCAAGTTGCGTGATATTAACAACTCTGAAGTATTTTATTTCTACAATAATGAAAGGCCCCATCCAATGCATTTGGATTTTTCTTGGATGCTAAATCATAAATTTGTTATGATGCAATAAAACTTGATCACTTTGTTAAATTTTGTTCTGCTTGGTGTTCTGATCATTGTTAGAACATCATATCACCTATTACCATAGTCATCATACCACCTAGGACCATTATCTCATTCGTTTTCACTTATGTTATATAGTCCAAACTTAGTTTATGGTGTCTTCCTAAGGTTGTTGGAGGTTTTGGGCCATTAAATGCACCCAGGGCCCTCATTTTGGTCAAATAGGAGCTAAGATTCCCTCATTAATGACCTTTTTGGTCCCTTGGGGAACTCCCACTCCTTAAATCATGGATCTGGGTTGACTAGGGATGCATATGCATTGTATTTGATTTTTTTCCCCTTTTGGACCATTTATGACTTCCTAGAGCCACTCCCACTCCTGCATGAAAACCACCACTCCTACTCTACGCTCATTTATGATTGATCATTCTTTCCCAATTTTCACATATCCATTAGTGATTGTTTGAGGTGGTTTGGGAGCCTATTGGTCCACCTAGGGGGGTTTTGAGGTCCAATGTAATCCTGCCACTTGTATGCCACTAATTTTCCTCCAAAGGCTAATTATTTTCTCCTAATGTAATATAATCATGTTCCAGACATGTTTACATGTTGGAATCTAATAGAAATTAGTACTATTGGCACCATCTCCATGTGTTATTTTTCCTCTTTTACATTGTTTTATCATATTTTGTCAAATTCTTTGTATTGTGAGGATTCCTTTGGATAGTATATCCTACAGTGGCTAACATTTTACATGGTATCATATCTCAAGGATATTCAAACCGAATTTAGAGATTTCATAAGGTTCAAATTAGCAATCTAGGATCTCATCCAGTAGATTGAGAATTTGCATTACAGGTTATTCAGTGGTTCTTTGTCACTCAGTGTGCACTAGAAAATGGATCAGTATCATGTTACATTGATCAATCCATTAAACTACTTTGAGTGGAAGTACGAGATGGTAATCTTGTTGAGATCCAGAGGTCTCTACAGAGTTACCATGGGGACAAAAAATGATCCAAACTCAGTTGTTGAGAAGTGCAATTTTTTTAATAGAATGGATGAAGTGTTTGGGATGTTATGTCTCAGCATTTCACGAGACCTCTTGTTTCATATTGACAGTATCACAACTCCAAATGAAGTGTGGCTCAATCTCAAGTCATTTTTTGGGATGATTGATGAACTACAATTCCATCAGCTTGAAAATGAGTTGATCACCTTGAACCCAACTCATTTTGAGACGATCCAAGACTTCTCCACCAAGTTCAAATCCTTTGTTCTTCAACTAAAGCAATGTGGCATAGAAAATAAGGAATAACATATGATTCTATCCATACTTTTGATTTTAGGGCTTTAATATTTAGTGTTTGTTTTGGCATTTCACTCAGGTAAGCTAATAGCTTGAAATTGGAGAATTCCATCTTCGAAAGACTTCATGGAGTCTTTGACTCAAGAACAAGAAAAGTTGGTTCAAATGGGTACCATTAAATATAACAAGTACCAATATCTTATAGCTGGAATAGAAGAAATAAAAGGGAAAGAATAAGCCCAAATATTCGAAGCAACAAGAGAAGAAGAAGGGCAAAGAGAAGCCCAAATATTCTGACGGGGGTTTGAATCCTAGCAAGCACAAAGGAAATAATCAAGAGAAGATCAAGTGAACTTATTATCACAAGGGTTGGAACCATAATATTGCATCCATGAATAAATCCATTGACATGATGGTGCAACTCCTTGAGAAGAACGACATTCCCCTTCCAGATGGAGCAAAGAAGAAGGATGGAGGTTCAAATTCTAAAAACAAAGAGAGATGCCATGCACTAGTTTCTAGATATTTTGGATCTCCCTCCTTCATCATAGATTCAAGTGCCTCAAGGCACATGGCTTCTATAAAATAATCCTTCTAGGCCCTACATCCATACAATGGTCCATCCATCCTCATGGGTGATGACTTAGAGATCCCAACCAAAGGGATTGGTAGGATCAATCTTGACAATGGGTACTTCAACAATGTGTTGTTTGTGCCTGATCTTGCAGAAAACCTACTCTCTATATATGAAATGACTCACACAGGTTAGACCAATAGAGTTACATTCACTCAAGATAATGTGGAAATTTCAGAAATTTCTACATGAAAAGTGGTTGCACTGGGTATTGTAGAGCATGAGTCAAGGATGTACAAGTTTTCACACTTTCTTCCTTACTCCTCGGGGAATGTCCTCATGTCACATGCCAATGATATCAGAAATATATGGAATGAGAGTTTTTTACACCTCAATTACATATATATTCAAGCTTTGAGAAAAGAAAATATGGTTGAAGGACTTCCAAGCATGAAAATTTCCAAACGCACATGCAAGGGATGCATTGTTGGGAAGCATGCAAAGCGCAAGTATGACAAGGGGAAGGAAAGAAGTGATGTCCAAGTGCTTGAATTGGTCCATTTAGATATGATAGGACCTCTTCCCACACCCTCATATGTAAAATAAAGGTATGGCTTAGCATTCATAGATTAGTTTTCAAAGATATTGTTGGGTGTTTTTCCTCAAGATGGAATCTGAAGTATACTAAGATATTCAAAGCTATCAAATATTATGTTGAGAAATTGAGTGAGAAGAATATAAAGGTATTAAGGACTAATAATGGCCAGGAATATTTCAATAATAACCTACAATGTATATGTGAAGAGAATGGTGTTCAAATGCAGCATTCAGTGCCTTACACACCACAACAAAATGGTGTGGCAAAGTGCAAGAATAGAGCATTGAAGGAGATGGACACATGCATTATGGAGGATAAGTATTTGTCTCCTAAGCTATGGGATGAGGCCATAAATTTTGCTGCATATTTTCATAACAGAGTTCCACACAAATAATTGGAAGACAAAACTCCATTTGAGGCTTGGAGAGGTCACAAGCCTGGTGTGTCTCATCTCAGGTTTTTTGGCTCAAAGGCATGGGCTAGAATTCCTCCAGAGAAAATAAAAGCCTTGAAACCTCAAATAAAGGAGTCAATAATGGTTGGATATGATGAATATGCAAATGGATACAATCTCTTTAATCCCTGATCTCAGAAAACATTCAATGATATAAGTATACAGTTCGAAGAAGAGCCTATGCAAGAGGCTGAACTAATAAAAGGGAATTGCTCACACCCTCCACTTAATGATGATTTAAGTGATGTTTGTCTTTATAATTTTTATGATTCTGATATATAATATGAATATAATTACATGAATTCATATCATGACTCTCCCACAAGGCCAAAATGTGATGATAAAACCATACAAGCAGATGGTGATCTTGCAGGAGATCCACTAGACATTAGGAAGACCAGAACTTAGTTTCACAATGATTTCTCCACTTGTGATTTGAATATTGCATATAGGTGTTTTCTAATGGTTGGATATGATCCACAGTCATATGAAGAAGCATCACATGACCTAATATGGCAAACAACCATGAAATAAGAGTTCAATTATTTGCAAGACAATGGAACTTTGGAGTTGGTTCCTCTACCTTCCACGAGGAAACTAATGCAATGTAAGTGGGTTTATAGGACCAATATGGTTTTTTATGTTTCAGATATGAATTATAATGTCTGGTTGGATTCCAAATGGTTCTCTCAAGTCCATGGAGTTGGCTATACAGATACATTTGCACCGGTGGCAAAGATGGACTTAATCGGGCTAGTTTTGGCCATTGTTGCATCTAAGAGATGGGAAGTGCACCATATGGATGTGAAGAGTGATTTTATTCATGGTGAAATTCATGAGGATGTTTAAATTTATCATCCTGAAGGTTTCATTCAAGATCCTTCAATTTTTTGCAAGTTGAAGAAGTCTCTTTATGGCCTCAAGCAAGCTCCCAGAGCTTGGTATACCAAGATGGACAACTTTCTTCTTTCACAAGGATTTGAAAGATGCAAATCTGATCATAATGTGTATTTGAAGAATTTAGATGAATTTATTCAGATCATAGTACTACATTTTGATGATATTTTTATCACTGGAAGTTGCATTTCTGATATAGGTTCAATTAAATCTTCATTGCACAATGCATTTTCTATGACTAGCCTAGGATTGTTGAAACAATTTCTTAGATTGACCAATATGATGCAGGTACCAAGGTCACCCAATAAAATTATGCTTCAGACCTATTATTAAGGTTCAAAATGGATTAATTTAAATTTGATGAGTGTCCCTTCCTTTCAGGAGTAAAACTAAGTTATTTTGGTTCATCTCCATTGGTGGACAACTAGTTTGGAGCTTGTAGTATCTCACACACTCTCGACCTCATTTGGATTATGCAGTAGGTGTTGTCACAAGGTATATGCAGGATCCTCATGAGATACATTGGAAGTATACTAAAAGGATATTTCATTATGTTCAAGAAACCAAACACTTCAGGATACAATATGCAACTAGTTCTCCGCTAGAACTAGTTGGATTTACTAATTCTGATTGGGTTGGAGATTCCAATGACAGAAAGTATGCTTAAGTTATGTATGCATTCTTGCACATGGCTCTATTTGCTGGTAAAGTAAGAAGAATCATAGTATTTCATTATCATCATCTGAGTCCAAGTACAAAGGAGCAGTGAATGCAGCTACACAATGTGTGTGGTTGTGAGGAATTCTTGGAGAACTTGGTTTTGCAGTTGTTTCACCCATTGTCATTTGGTGTGACAATCAAAGTGAAATTAATATATCCATTGATCCATTAAATAGATAGAGGACCAACCACATTGAGATCCACATGCACTACATCAAGATCTTGGTGCATGACCAGGTGATACCATTGCAATATTTCCCATCTATAGTGAAAACTCCTAGAATCTTCCCCAAGAGCTTCATAGAGAAGACATTCACCTATATTAGACCACTCCTTAGGGTGGGTGACACATGGTGATTACTGATATTCACTTTCATATTTTTGGCTCCATGTCCATTTTAGAGGGGAGGTTTTATTCCCATGTGGTTAATTTCCTTCTTAACTTGGTTATATGGAGTAATACATTTTTGTAAGAGCTGACTTGAGCCTTAGTTTCCAAGGAATCAATTTTGATTTGGTTACACTTATTAAGGATTAATGGGGATAACATAATACCACCTAGTACCATAGTCATCATACCATCTAGGACCATTATCTCATTCATTTTCACTTATGCTAGATAGTCCAAACTTGGTTTATGGTGTCTTCCTAAGGTTGTTGGAGGTTTTGGGCCATTAAATGCACCCAACACCCTCATTTTGGTCAACTGGGAGATAAGAATCCCTCATTAATGAATGTCTTGGTCCATTAGGGAACTCCCACTCCTTAAATCATGGATTCGGGTTGACTAGGGGTACCTATACATTGTATTTGAGTGTGTTTTGCTCTTTTGGACCATTTATGACTGCCTAGAGCCACTCCCACTTGTATGTCACTTGTATGCCACCAATTTGTCTCCAAAGGCTAATGATTTTCTCCTAATGTAATATAATCATGTTCCAGACATGTTTAAATGTTGGACTGTAATAGAAATCAATGGTATCAGCGTCATCTCTATATGTTATTTTTCCTCTTTTACATTGTTTTAGCATATTTTGTTAATTTCTTTGTATTGTGGGGATTCCTTTGGATAGTAGAACCTACTGTGGAAAGAATTTTACCATCATGGCAAGCCTTGTGTCACTAATTTTCAATTTTTGCATGATAATTAGCTAAGAAATTAGATTCTTTTAGTTCCATCAATTCCGTTCTGCAACTGAGTCTTCCTTCGTCATGTTTGTTGTGTCCACGATATAGAGGAAACTTGGAACCACAAATTCTATCGAAAAACAGCTTCTCTCCCATATACCAACTGGAATGACATTTTTTATGTAGTTTCTTTGTAGAGGTGTTGTAATCCTATAAGACAACTAGTATTCAAACATCCTAATCATCCATATTTGAGCAACATACTTTTGTAATCCCAATATCTAGGATTTTGTTGAAAGCTTTGAAGATGCCATTCACTTATGGGTGATATGGGATGCTTTTGTGGTGTTTTCAATGCTTAAATGGTGGTGATCAGGAAGTTCTTACCGTGGTTTCTCGTAAGGATTATGGCACACCAAAGCAGTTGGTTTTCACTCCATGGTTTGGGTCTAAAAGTTGTTTTATCTTCATACCATTAGCTTTGAAGGTAATAGTTATGTTATTTAAGTCAATCACTCCATAATTCATGAGGCCACTCTATTCCTAGAAATGATATATAAGGATCAATTATTCCCATGATCTCAATTACTTCAAAATTTGTGATGCTATTGATGCCTCCCAATTCAGCTCCCACATTCTCTAAGCGTTCGACCAGGAAGATGTGATATTGCTTCTCCATTATTAGTTGAATAGGAGAATAAACCAGAGGTGGAACACCCATTTCTTCCAAAGAATTATTTGGGAGTATGTTCACATCAGACAAAAAACATGAAATTACGTTCTTAATTTTATACTCATGTACTCGTGCATCTAACCAAAATTCTTAGACGATTATTTTCCTTCTTTTTTTCTTCACTATATGAATTCGTCTTTCATGTAGTAAGGCACATATCTCTTCATCTGCATCTCCAACTTTTCGTGGAGTGCTTTGCACAACTTGTGGGTGGAAATTTCACCTTCTAAGATATATTTTAGTAGAGAAAACCATACGGAAATAGGGTCCCTTACCTTCTTAGTATCAAACCATGGCATATAATCTCTTCTATATTGGTGAGAAGGTCCTACCTTATCCTTGGATGGTGGGGTCGGTATCTTCCTAAAAATATTGGTACCATCATGAAATTTTTATTTTTCTATACAAGGATGCATTTAGTTTTCCATGGAGACCCTTTCCTTATTACTGGTGAGTTTATTCTATCATGATCTGCTCTAGTTCCAACCCTCCTCAAGTAACAACAAAGCCTGCTACACTACGATTATATCCTCATTAATAGTTAATAAATATAGATGTCCTTCTTGCATGATCCTAATACTTTGTGATGAGATCGATACATTCTTCAATAGTGTGAGTATTTGTACGACAATGAGTACAACATGTTCTCTTAGGAAGTCGAAAAATCTCTAGTGAGGTATCTAATTTCATTGTAGTCATAAAAATGAATCAATCATGTGGATCATTTTCCTCATCCAACTCCTCTTCCTTTTCCATGTCCTCTGCCACCTCCTCTTTTTGAGAGTTGGTCACCTACTCGATATATATAGCAATCCAATATTTTTTTCAATGCATCCAACACTTTGTATTTCTTAGTACTATGTATAGTAGACCCACAAAATTCTTAATATATTTTATTTTCCTTGTAGGAGTACTTTTGTAATATTAGGAAGACTCACGGAGGGTGGACATATGCTTTACATATCTCACATTAATCATTTGGAGAACATCTTGTTGGATCTAGGTATGTGGTTGACCTGCCGATTGGAAAGGGTTCGCTGCAGAAACTTGTTCAACAGTTGCACTCTGTCCATTGCCAAATGGTCCTCTTGGTTGGATAAATCCTCGCCTCACTCTAAAACACTTTGATATATGATTTCCCTTTGTTATACATATTGTACACCATACTTGCAGTCAATTTGTCTTTGGCATATGCATCTATTGAAGTTTTTTAGTTAATTCCACTAGCTTACTATGTAGCTTTTCTAATTCCCCATACGAGGAAGTCCCTATTGTATTGGCATTCAGGTTAGTTAGCCATGGAATCAATATTTATATCCTATTCTAATGCTATCCTTGGTAATTCTAACACTTGTTGTAATAATCAAATTCTTATGGTAATTTTTCGTGTGATTTAATTGATGTAGGTGTTAATAGATCTTAATTTCTTATAAGAAAATTGTACGAATGCAAAGTGGCATTGGTAGTATGTGACGTGGGACTGGTGGGTCCCCTCTTGACCACAATGGTTTGAACTAAGTGTTAACGAACTGAACTAAGATTAATGACTAAAGCTGAGAAATGGAAAATCGCCAAACTGAAAAAAGAACCTCAAGAGTGGCCTCTTATGGAATCACTAGGATTGGCCTATTATGGAATCACTAATCATAAACATAGGGCTTCAGGTGTGTGCCACTCACCCAATATGGATGTAGAATACCATCAAGTTGTGTGATCTTAACAGCTATGAATTATTTGATTTTTGCAACAATGAAAGGTCCCATCCAATGCATTTGTATTTTTCTTGGATGCTAAATCATAAACTTGTTATCATACAATAAAACTTGGTCACCTTTGTTAAATTGTTTCTTATTGGTATTCCTATCATGCCAAGCCTCATGTCACTATTTTTTAATTGTTTCATCATAATTAGATAAGAAATGAGATTCTTCAAGTAACATCAATTCCACAATACATTATGCAATTGATTCTTCCTTCGTCATGTGTGTTTCGTGCACTATATAGAGGCAACTTGGAACCATAAATTCTACCGAAACAATTGATTCTCTCCCATATACCAACTGGAATGGAATTTGTTTATGTATTTTCTTTGTAGAGTTATTGTAGGGCCACAAGACAGCTAGTATTCAGTCATCCCAATAATCCTGATTTGCGCAACATAATTTTGTAATCCAAATCTCTAGGATTTTGTTGAAATTTTTGATGATGTCATTCGCTTGTGGGTGATATGGGATGCTTTTGTGGTGTTTTCAATGCTTCAATGGTGGTGTTCAGGAAGTACTTAAGCTAGTTTCTTGTGAGGCTTTTGGAACATCCAAGTTGTTGAGTGTCATCATATAGTGGTGGATCTTTGACTTCAACCCCAATCCATTGGACCGATTTAATCATTGTGCAATGTATAGAAGATATTTCATGTCACCCATTCTTTCAGCTATCCCAAGTTTCTTCAAAGTAACTATCAAACAAGTGAATGCATCTCCATCTTACTGAACCTTCTGATGCAGGGTTCACATAGTCTTATCACTTTCCTGCCATCAAGGACTATATATTATCCAGAACATCGCATTCCATATTTCCTTGTACTGGTTCAGTATATCCCATTCCCAGGTGTGGGTCTAAATATAGTGTTACCTTCATACCATTAGCTTTGAGGTTCATAGTTATGTTCTTCGAGTTGATGACTCCATAGTTCATGAACCCACTCTATTCCTAGAAATATTGGATAAGGATCAATTCCTCCCATGATCGTAATTACTTCAAAATCTATGATGATATTGATTCCCCCTAATTCAACTTCAACATTCTCTATGAGTTCTATTGGGAAGATTTGATATTGATTCACCATTGTTAGTTGAATAGGAGAGTAAACTAGAGGTGGACAACCCATTTCTTCCCAAGAATTATTTTGGGGTATGTTCACATCAGACCCCAAATATGACATATGTTCTTGATTTCATTCCCATGTACTCATGCATCTAACCAAAATTATTATCTAATCCTTTTCCTTCTTTTCTTCTTCACTATCTGAATTCTTATTTCAAGTAGTGAGGCTCATATTTCTTCATCAACTTCTTGTATTCCATAGAGTGTTTTGCACAACTTATGTGTGGCACTTTCATCTTCTAAGATAGATTTTAGTAGAGAAAACTATATGGAAATAGGGTCCCTTACCTTATTTGTATCAAACCATGGCATATCATCTCTCCTATATTGGTGAGAAGGTCCTACCTTGTCCTTATATGGTAGGGTCGGTATCTTCCTAAACATATCACTACGATCATGATAAATTTATTTTTTCTAGACATGGATGTATTTAGTTTTCCATGGAGACCCTTTTCTTATTATTGGTGAGGCCATTCTATGTTGGTCTTCACTAGTTACAACCCCTCCTCGAGTAACAACAAATCCTTCTACACTATGGTTCTTTCCCTATTCAAATTTAATAAACATAGAGGGCCTTCTTGCACAATCCTCCCACTTTGTGATGAGATTGATACATTACTCAATAGTGTGAGTATTTTTATGAAAATAAGTGAAACATGGTCTCTTAGGTAATCAAAAATATCAAGTGAGGTATCTAATTTCATTACAGTTATAATAACGAATCGGTCATGTGCGTCCTTTTCCTCTTCCAACTCCTAAGCCTATTCCACGTCCTATGCCACCTCCTCTTTCGAGAGTTGGTCACCTACTCGATATACATAGAAATCCAATATTTTGTCAATGCATCCAACGCTTTGCATGTATTAGTACTATGTATAGTAGACCCACAAAATTCACAATATATTTTATTTGGCTTGGAGGAGTACTTCTATAATATTGGGAAGAGTCGCAGAGGATGGAAATATGCTTTACAGATGTCGCAATAATCATTTGGAGAAGATATTATTGGATCAATTATGTGGTTAACTTACCTATTAGAAAGGGTTCACTGTAGAAACGTGTTCAACAATTTCACTCAGTCCACTTTCAAATGGTCCTCTTTGTGGGACCAATCCTCCCCTCATTCTAGAACACTTTGATATATGATGGCCCTCTGTCATACATATTGTATACTAGAATTGTGGTCAATTTGGATTTGGGATATGCATCTCTTGATGTTTTTTAGTTAATTCCACTAGATTACTATGTATCTTTCTAATTCCCTAGATGAGGAAGTCCCTATTGTAGTGGTATTCGGGTTAATTAGCCATGGACTCAATCTTCATAGCATATTCTAATGCAGTCCTTTGTGAGTGTGTCACTTGTTACAATAACATAATTCTTATTGAACATAACATGATTCCCATCATAAGGAATGGTTAATCCAAGGAATGTTACATTCAATAAGAATTATGTTATTGAAACAAGTGATAGACTCACGAAGGACTGCATTAGAATAGGGTCTAATGAAATCTAAGAAACGACACAAATCCCTATGTGTGAATAGATTTATTATCTTCAAACACAAGGAAAACCACTCAATCACTAACCAATGATGAAGTGTCATATGTTGAGTTCAAGGTCACCTACCATTGATGAAATTAGGCATAGAGTGCTAGATAGGACCACGGCTTTATGGTGTATCGGGAATGGCTGACATGTAGAGTCAACATAACTGAGGAATGGTTGAATCAGGTTAAAATAGTTCCTTTGAACAAGAGCATAAGGAAGATGGAGGCGCTTAGGCAGCATAGACTCAAAATGAAAACTTAGATAACTATGTGACACGGGAAGCATCAACAGAGGCTCCATAGTGACTGGAAGCATAACCAATCAGTGGAGAAAGATATAAATAATGAGTACAACTCCTAAGGCCATATTTGAAATCCAACCAATGACAAATAGACTCATGGACAATGCTTTGTTTGAAGGCGACACGACAACTGCCAATGTAATATAATATCATTTCCCATCCGACTTTCTATGTTTTATGATTTTTTGGTCTTTTTTATATTAAGAAGATTGAAAAATAGTAAAATTGATTATGGTACAACAAAGAGGAAACGAGTGTCATGGGGAAGCAAAATAGTTCCAAGAAGTGTAACTCTCAATGCAAGGAAGCATATTGAGGATAAGGATACTTGGGGGGACGTTTCCTCTGGGTATGGGATAATCAAGCTACAAAAGATAAATGAGAGGATCTTCTTGGCTAGAATTGATACAAGCTCGGGCTATATGGATTATAAAAGTGAAGCAAGGAGCCATGATTAAGCTCAATAAGGCAAGCAGACATGTGCAATGCATTTACAACTTTATAAAAATGAGAGTCCCTATAGGATATGGCCAGCATAAAATGTACATAAGAGTATGAATTTTATGTTTAAAGGCATGGAGGGACTACAAGGGACTTCCAAAATTAAGGGGGGCGCTCATCCTGGGTACGAAATGACAATATGGTATCTAACTAGGATACCCATGATCAGGGAATCCCTATCGCTTACATAATGACATTTCTAGTAGCTGTGAAATGGTTCTATTGAGCTGAATAAATATTCGCTCACACAATGAATTCACCAAAATATTTGGTAAACCAAATAAGCCATGATAATAATATATATGTATTGATGATAAAATAGATGTTTTACAAGAATTTGTGTCAGGTATTTTATACCCTAAGTGGTAAGGGGGGTGACTTTTCAAGTCACCTCTTGAGTAATTAATTAATTAACCTACTTAGTATTAAATGTTAATATTTATAACATTTATATGTGTTACATCTATGACATTAAGAAGTGGGTCCATACCTATGGTTAATGTGACATAGTCATGAAATAATGAACAATGCACACAAAAAATGGTCATATCCTATATGCCAGTTTAGTTTTATACCTTCCATAGGCATGAACGAGACAAAACTCAGTGAGAGTGCACAAAAAATGTGGGCCTGCAAAATGACATTAATCCAAAAAAGCTGCAAATAGTCAGTAAAGATTCCAAACTATAGGATATAGGGAGGACTGGTCATGAGAAATGCATTCGAGGAAAACGGTGAAGTGGACGAGGGGACACAAGAAGGAATGTGAGTTGTAGACCCAAATTTCACATATTCACTACCACCCCTAGGGGAATGAACACTAGTGTGAATATTGGATGAAGGAAGTGGCAATCTCCTAGAAAATGGAGTAGAAGGAGGAATATGACTACTTCTAAATTTATGTGCAAGGTAAGGAGATGGAATGCCCCCAAATACAACACCAGGGTCTGCACTTGAACCTAGGACGAGTGACAAAATACTAGTAGTTTGTGTTAGGCATGTCAAACGTAAAAGGAACTGAAATTAAGGGAACCGACTAATTCTCAAGACTCAACCTTCCTGAGGAAAAGATTTGATAATAGGTTGTAAAGTATGAAAAATTCAGTCGTGTAGTGTGGGAAGGACCAACCCCACAAGGGTCGGTATAAACCAAAGTCCAGAGAATATATATAGTATATGAAGGAGGAACCTCAATGGTTCCTCCCCCCAATTTAGATGATGTGGATGGAGGAAAATCCAAGGATTCTGAAGTAGTACTCATGGTAAAAATTGTATCAAAATCTCGATGGAAGAGAGGTATCCTAGAATGTATAATCATGTTATAAAGAGGTGGTGATAATCCTTCTAAATGATGAGAACGGTGGAGTGTCGAAACTCGATCCATGATGACTCCAAAAATAAAAATACTCAATCCCCAAATCCAACTAGCAAACACAAAATGAACCCCTAAGTAAACTAGGTCAGATGAAAATAAGCCAAGAGTGAGGAAAAGTGAGCTCTTGAATGCAACATGTATGTCTCGCCTAACAGAGGCATGAGACTCCCATACACTATAAGCGAAGGTGTTTAACCAATTATAGTGGCCCTCATCTTCAACACGTAAAGAGACTGTGTTGTATGAACCCTACCTGGACAAGACACTCACAGAATAACCTCTACAAGCACCCCACACAATACCTAGGTAAGGAAGTTATGGTCACCCCAATATAATCAATTCTTAGGCATACAATCGTAGGCGTGATCTACCATATGGGTAGGCACTAGAGGAAATTTCAACTCAAAATGGGCCTCCTAAAAAAATTTAATAAAATAATAGTTTAAATAATAAAATAATATTTATTAATTTTGGAGGAAGAAAAGAAAAAACTACTTTTTGTTTGTATTTTCGACATATCTCCCTGTGTTTTTACTCAAATTTTGATCGGGAGAGCTCATTGGATGCAGAATTAAATTCCGCATCCAACAAGTACCCACTCGGCATACTTTTGATGGACCCTGCTACCCCAAAAACAAGAAATACCTTAAAAAACGTGATGATGATGTCATCATCACGTTTTTTCAGGTATTTCTTGTTTTTGGGGTAGCGAGGTCTGTCAAAAGTATGCCGAGTGCATACTCGTTGGATGCAGAATTTAATTCCACATCCAATGAGCTCTCCCGATCGAAATTTGAGTAAAAACACGGGGAGATATGTCAAAAATACAAACAAAAAAAGTAGTTTTTTTTATGATACCTATCCCCAAATTTATATTAAAAAGGTGTTTAAGACCTATACGGTATTTAAAATTTAAAGCAATTTCATTGGCTAACACATGATGACATGGAATTTGAGTTAAAGTTAAAAGGCCCATTTTGAGTTGAAATTTCCTCTAATGGTAAAAAATCTCTAATCTATAAAGCACCAAAGGTACCTCAAAATAACCTAGATACAAATAAGATCCTGGAAATATCTCTAGCGCTCAACATAAGGTAGTATTCGGCTATCCCCACCACTAACGTGTGTGCTTCCTTGTGCTTAACTCCCATGTAAGAGGAGTGCCCTGAGAACACTAATTGTTTTGTTTCATAGTCTTGGAGAAGTTTACTCATAACATCCTATTCCAAGACTCTAAAACCTAAGCTTGTTGGTGCACCCTATAAAATAAAATTGTTGTAATCAATTTTAATTTAAGCATTAATTTTAGAGTCTGTGGTTACTCAAGGGATATGGACATGCAATTAGTGATGCTACGACTCAGCAATAAAAGCAAATATGCACACCTTAAAACAATGCCAAGTGCAACTTTTCTTTCAAATGAAAATTGGCATGCCACTAAATGTAATGCACAAAATTTTATTTTCCTTTTCAAATTCCAATGCAATCCTTCCTGTATGAAAGCATAAACACTACTATCATCCAAGCAACCCAAATCAAGTACCTCCTTGAATGCATTTTTGATATGCAAGTATGAAACTATTTAAGTATTTTGTATTTTCAATATAAATGAATGAAAATACAATAAAAGTCATTAAAATTTGTGGCTTCTACAGGAAGCAGCAAACACAAGCGAAACAAGACACCGAGACTAAAATACCAATGCACTAATGGGAAAACAAAAAGGAGATAAATTGACAAGGAAAATTTTAGAAAGAAATAAAATTAGTAAAAAGGGGGTTTCTAGTCACAACAGGAGTAGTCAACAGATAACATTGGTACCGAGGAAGACCTAGCCACACTCACAACCCACCCAAAAAATTCCTACATCAAGATGCCAACAAAAAAGGGAGATGTACTTTATTGTTCAAAGAAAAACAACATATGTACGTGATTAGTTAGAGTACATACCACCCATATATGCTACTGTATTTTCTCTAACCTACCTATACAAAGAAGAAGGTGGTAAAAAGGAATCCAAGTGTCAAATCACTCTAGGGGACTGTCAATGAATGAACACACTACCAAATGAGACACATAAATGTAGAAAAATGAGGAGCAATTGAGAAAAAAAAAACACTCAAAACCCCAACAAAAAGGAAATTCCACAGTGGAGTCACCAATTCTGTTACAGAGAAAAACTTCCTATGGCTTGGGGTGGACCACAATAGACAATATGAAACCAAAAATAAATCCATTCTCAATCATTATAGATACATAAAAAAAACTAATCACTAAGTGGTAAAAACCGTGCCTCAACTGGATGTTCGAAGAATACCACCATTGAGCTCTCGATCAAAACTTGTCCCTACAATTCCTCCTCAACAACAAAGAGATATGCAAGCATGATATATAATGTGTTAGTATCTAATCTAGAATATTCAATTTAAACATGTATATAAAGCAATTACATCCATGGATACAAATATTCATAATTCCACATGAAATTGGACAAGAAATGGATATTTCTATTAATGTAAAACATAAATACAAAATGAAAACCTATGTCGACACCTTGTCGGAACTAAGAAACAAAGTCCCTCAACCTAGGCCTCCACCACTTTGATCCCCCATCAAATGGAAATATCACAAATATAATGGAAATCTTGGGAAAAGAGCACTAATGGTTTCCTCAAAGGACAAAGGTATGCAGACTTAAGCATATAAGAATGGGGGAAAATTCCTCTATAATATAGGTTGGGTGTTATAATGTCTTAATTAATTCACCTACTATTTAATTATCGATCAAGGTTGGTAAACTTAGAGTCCTAACCTATAGTCCTAATGATAAACATAGCCATTATCTAACTACCACAGTCAAAACATATTCCAAAAGCTAAAGAAACAAAGCTTAAAACAGGCTTAAAATGAATTAAGAACACTAAAGGCTAAACGACGGGTTGGATAACAGAATGGAAGGTAGGTCTGAATGGCAGGATGGACAGGCTGTATAGAGAAAACAGTATAAAATGGCCTAAATGATCTAATTATTAGCTGATCAGTGTGCACATGAAAACAAAATGCATAAAGACAGTAAGTAAAACTACTTAGTGATCAAATTCAATAACAAAATAACTTAAGATAATTCATAACTAAAAGGAAATTATTATCTATTTCATTATTAAACATACTGAAATATAACTAAATGAATTTATGACAGAATGAAAATGAACAAAATTGAACCTACTGTAAATTGATCTTAAGGTAGCAAAGCAATCTATCCTATGTACTTGTCAACATAAGACTGAACAGTAAGCTGAAAAGTCTGGAAAGGAAATTGAAAGCAAACTAGGTGCGCAACCGATCACTTTTAATCTATGAAATAAGAACTAGATTATCGACACAACATTATTGCGCCGAGAGGCGCACTACAGCCCAGTATGGGGGAGATCTTGTAACGTTACGTAACGTTATGTAACGTTACTAACATTATTTTTATTAATAAAAAATAAATTTTTTAACTATAGGCCAAAATAAATGTCGGCCACAAAAACAATCTAATATGGGGGAGATGTTGTAATCTTCCTACCTAACAAAACAATAAAAAAGTAAAAATTTAATCATCTGTGAAAAAATATGGCGGTGAAGAAAAAAACACAATATGGAGGAGATGTTGTAATGTTCCTACCTAACAAAATAATAATAAATAACAAGAATTATCCTCAAAAAAATGTTGACATTGCACATGGTTTTAAAACCATTTGCAAGGCCTTCTAAACAACCCATGGTTTTATTGTACATAGTTTAGGAGGGCTTTGTTTAAGGCCTCCTAAATAACCCATGGTTTTATTGTACATGGTTTATGAGGACTGTGCAAATGGTTTTAAGACCATGTGCAAAGCCTCCTAAACAACCCATGGTTGTAGGAGGGCCTTGCATATGGTTTTAAAACCATGTATGGGGAAATGTTGTAATGTTCGTTTCTAACAAAATAAAAAATATTATATGTTAGCCATAAATACTATTAAATATTAATAATAAAAATATTATATGTGGACCTTAAATAAAAAGATTTGTCTTTTGGTTTGAATCAAATCAATGGATACCTAAAAAGAGGTTTGCACCTAGAGAGATTTGATCCATCTCGGCGCTTGATAGAGCCTAGGATTTGGATCTACACTGGTAATAAACACACACTACAGGAAACAATGAAATGAACGATTACAATAATTCAATTGCTTAAACAAACTGGAAATGAAACTAAACTAATTGCAAAGAAAGGGATAACGAAAATACACATAAGAATGAAAACCAGTGGTTGATGAGGGGCCCTCTCAGCAATTAGGGTGACACTTTCTAAACTCTTACACAAACAAGATCATATACACAATAGGAATATAACTTATATTAAGATTTGAAACAGTATTACAGAGTCTCTCTCGAAATCGACTGACAGAATGTAAAACTAGCTAACTACACTCTCGTTTGGAGGTGAATATATGTAGTGTTTACAGGAATGAGCAGGTCAAACCTTTCAGTGGTCGGCCACTCCTTAAAACAGTCAACCATTATTACAAACAAATGGTCATAAGGAAACGCATAGTCATCCTCTTTCTTCCTTGCGCGGCGGTTCTCTCTTGCGTGTGTTGTAACGTGAAGATTCCCTTTGACGTGGACTGATATTGCGGTGTCGAACAGAGGAGGTGAGATGGTGGGATTCCTAGAACGAGGGTCATTCAAACACCCAAACGCATGGATAACAAAACAGTTGCAGACCATTCAACACTTTAACGCTAGGGAATATACCAACTAACATTGCGTTGCTTGATCAATGAGCTAGATGGTAAGTTGGATGTGCTCTGTGCATATCTAGCATGATGCATGTCCAATTGTTGGCTCATCCAAAATATCATAACCTGCAAACAAATTTATACATATATCAAACATGCTCCTAAATAATATCAAATTTAATCAATAAAATCATGAAATAATAATAATAAACCAGAATTTTGAATAAATCCAAATATATTCATACCCGAGGATGAATGACAAACTGTATGATATAAATTTGTCAAAAAGATTACAAAATGGATGTCAAAAAGTGTAATTTACTAGCCAAAAACGGTGACAAAAATAAGATCAACATTCCCCCAAACCGAAGAAATGCCAGGTCCCGCTGAGCAAAACAAAGAGGAGTTAGGAAGAAGGTTGAGCTGCGTTAGCAGCTGCCTTCAACTTAGAAGATGAAACAGAAGATTTAAACTTCAAATTCTTGGCCTGAGATTTTAAAACACCATGCCTCTCCTGTTGAAACTTGTGTGACGAATTGATAGCCTTGTTGAGGTCTTCGACAACTTTAACTTGCAAATGTAAATCCTTGTTCTCTTGTCGCAGTTCTGTAATTAACTTGGTGTATTCCTCATTTCGCCTTGTTGATCGTGCCAACTCATGAGTTAATTGATCTACTGTCAGCTGGTGAGAAGTGGATGGTTTCGCATGTTGCTTGGTTTCTGGAGGCATATTCAGTTCATCGGATGATATCTCAAGGTCAACAGAAGGAACTTGTTTTTCAGGACTCATGTCCTGGGCAGATGCAGGAACATTCTCATGAGCTACATCTTTAAGTAATTTGGTTGAGACACTAGCCAATGTATACAAAGGTGAGTCTGGGTTAGGTTTATCTACTTCGGCCATATTTTATGGATGACTGGTCTGAACATCGAGATGAATCGTGGCTTGGACACTAGGCTGAACCATGGACTGGACAAACTTTTCCTTCTGGTATCTACTATGAGGTCATGTTAAGGGTACAAACTTAGCAGATACATGGTTAACAGGGGTAGAATGGGCAGGACTCGCCTCCGATGTGTCTTAGTCGAGATGGACAACATTAGGGATTTTCTTCTCTAAATATGGTGTTTGACTGGATTCATGATTATGGAGATGCCGAGGTCATTTTTGAATGTTGAGATGGGGGTTAAGAACCATAAACACAAAAGTATCCCAAGTTTGATACCTCTCTTTAAGCTGATCTAAGATCAAGAGCTTAATCAGACTATGGTGATATAAACTACCTTTAGGGTTAATGATATTTTTCCTAACCTAGATCGACATTTTCTCTGGACTTCTAAGAAAATAAAAAGGAAAATTGAGAAACTTCTGATCAACAAAATGTGCTAGCAAACGGATATGGCAAGCTTTGAATACACTAAACTTACCCTCGCAAGTGATAAGGTGGATGATGATAGTCAAAGGGTTTATGTAATCTGGCTTAATCCAGTTGTGATGGAATCCCTTGATGCCTGCAACATGTCGGTATTCTGGTTTAAGAGCAAAGTTGTGGGTTGCCCGCAGAAGAAACCAGTGCTTATGCCATCGAGTGCCCTCTCTTGGTAGCTTAGTCACAAGGGTGATAGACTCCTCAGTTACTGGGAAGGTGAGATGACCAACCCTGTCCATCCTCCCATCAAAACCCATCATGAAAAGAAGCAAAAAAATTTCATCATATCCTTGAAGCAGGTGAATAAATGGGTTCCACCCATCCCAAAAAAATATCGCTCGACACTCTCAAAATGCTAGTATCTGAAATAAATCTTAATAGCTCTCGTGTTCAAAGCGATTCGGCATTGTTTAGACAAAGGCAAGGATGCAAAGCTCGCAGAGAGTATAGGGAGATAATGACTAAAACGGCTCTGCAAGGATGATATTAGGTGAGGGAAACATAATAGAAAGGAAATCGTAAGAGGTTGTTTTAAAACATGCTCCATTCAATCGATCAAATGATCATGCCAAAACTCAGCATGTTTAGGCGATCCTGCCATTATGACAAATCTTGAGTTGTGCGCCATCAAAGAATGCATGCGTTAATGAGCTCATAAGGTTTTGATCAGTTCAACCATGTCCAAAGTTAGATTGAACGTATTAGTCAATGTGATTTCATAAACCATATTCACACCCATAATAACTTAAGTTAACATGAGGATCATTCACTTGATGGTTTATACGTGGAGGAGGATAAGAGGGTAAGTATGATGACAATATAATGATGACATAAAAAGTTCATATTGTTATATCACATCTGTATAGGGGGTTTAAGCTAGATCATATTATGTCAAAAATCGTACAAAATCATAGGTCGAAATCAGTCATAATGCTTTTATAAGCATGTAGATGTGACTTGATAATCATAGGTACAGCTCAGCTAATTTAACCTTTTTCCCAAAGACAAAATTAAGCTAACACCATAACACACTTAACCATTAGTGCTATAATATCACAATTTTTATTCAGGTCGTCATTTGGCATTTCATTCAAACCAGCATTCGAACTTCAAATGGTCCTGCATACGATCCTTCATATAGGTTTTTTCTGTAAAAACATGCTTTACTGGATCAAATTGCTGCTAATTATCCTGAAAATATTTTTCATTTGTCAGAGATAAATGAATCTTTATATAAATAGTCAGAAAAATAAAGACATTATAATCTTCATAGCATAATGTTCCTCCCCCAAACCAAAGATATGGTGTGTCCTCAAGCCATGCAAGAAAAACTAAGTAATTTCAAAATAGTTTAATACAGAGTTCTATCATGCTGTTATCATTTTTTCAAGAAAAAGAAAAACTAACTAGTAAAATGGAAATGATTCAAATATGTACATTTATCAGAAACAATATTGCTTAGAAATATTAGGTGAATAATGACAGTATAATTGAAAAATTCCATAGGAAAAACTAGTCATTCATGCCTCATTGCAAAGATTTTTTGTCATCTCAAGAATATTTTTGAGTTTACCCTAGAGTTTGTGAGATTCCATAGCTATGGGTCCCATTTCTAGGATAATCATATCCTAGGTATTGGTTAAATTAGATGGCTGGATCCAATTCCAACTTATAGCCATTCTCTAATGATATCATAAACAATTGGCCTTCATATGTATTTATATATATTCTGGTTTCTTTACAAATATATTATCATTTTTTCTGAACCATGTGCATAGTGGTGCATTAACCAGATCTCTTTTACCCTATATTTCCCCACTGCCATCAGGCCTGTTCAGTACCCCGACGGGTTTTTCTTGGTACCATGCAAGCATATTCCCGCTACCAGCATGCCTGTTCAGTACCCCGACGGGTTTACTTGCATTTACCAAGCTTCCTTGTTTTCAGATGTTACTTAGCATTGACCCACTGCCAGCAGGCTTGTTCAGTACCTCGGCGGGTTTGCTTCCTATAATGATTTTGAGTATATGGAAGTCGGTTGGTACTAGTGTGCTAAGCCTACTAAACACATAATTCAAATTTAGAACAAAGCTCATAAATTTTTTTTATAATGTCCTTAATTATGGATCATGTCAAAAGAGAATAACTTAAAGATGTTCTTTGACCTTTCAGTCTATCTTCTTCATAAAGGGTCAGTAATGTTCCCCACAAGAATAAATTTCACTTACTTTCTAGTTACCACAAAAATGCTTAAGAGACAAGTTTTGATGACAAGTATAGGATGAATTAGTAGTCCATAGGTGTAAGATGAGAATCTGAAAAACATGATAATTAGAGTAGGTCTTTCAATCAGTTGTTCTATTAAATCAGAAATGCACATGTCTGACTCAAAATACCATATATAAAAGCATAACAAATCATAGAATAAATGGTTAAGGATGATATACAAAGAATTCTTTAATTGCACTATAAACTTCAATTTTGATTGTAACCAAAAAGAAAGAGTTAAGATATATTATGAGTCTTTTAAAGCACTTCCCTCTTTAGATAATACTCCATGAGCTACTTATAGAGATAAAGTATTTGTAATCAAACTACAAACTACAACACCACTTGTTAGATGATTTGTATTTAATCACAACAAAGCATCTATAAAATTCATAAGAATGAGAAAAAGGAAAATCAGTCTTTCTGCTTTAATTTGACAAAACTTCAATAAATGATCGTGGGAATGAAACTTCTATATAAATGCAGTTAATTTGTTAGAAATGAATATTACTTATTCGGGTGAACGCAAACATATTTACATATATATACAAGTAATGACAGCCCAAAATAATTTTAAGGATTAGGTAGAGGAGGAATAATTTCCTCTTCAACCAATTCCATCTCCTTTTGTTGTAAGAAATTTTGTACGAAATCCTGTTTAGATATTGGTTGATGGTAAAGTATAAGTCTATGTCCATTTACTACAAAGGATATTTGTGAACCATCAATTGTCTTAATTTATACTAACCCATTATCGAAATTTGTAACTACTTCATATGGACCCATCCAACGAGTAGTTAATTTTCCTTTAAAATTTGTGTACCTTGAGTCAAATAGAAATGCCCAATCTCCAGTATTAAATTGTTTTTGCTTAATAAATTTACTATGCCATTTCTTATGTTGATTCTGTATTAACATTGTTCTTTGGAATGCATCCTGTCTAATTTCATCTAACTCATTAATCTGTAATACTCGTTGTTTCTATGCTTCGTCCAAATTCATGCCTAATTCTGCTTCCATATGAAAGGTATTAACTTGAAATTTGATAGGTAAAAGGACTTGTTTTCCATACACTAACTCATAGGGGGTATGTCCGGTAGTGTTTCTCCATGTTATCCTATAGGCCCACAAGGCCTCCGGGAGTCTATCTTCCCAATCCTTATGATGTAAGTGAATGGTTTTGGTTAAGATGGCTTATAATACTTTATTAGTTGATTCTACCTGGTCGTTAGCCTGGGGATGATAAGGTGAGGATTTGCAATGTCAGATGCCATACATCATGGTGAGTTCTTTCATTAACTTAGAAGTGAATTGAGAACCTTGATCTGTGACAATTTCTCTAGGCACACCAAATCGAGTGAATATCTATTCATATATGAATTCTACTACTGATTTCTCTATGGCTCTAAACAAAGCTTTAGCTTCTACCCACTTTGTAACATAGTCTATGCAAACTAGGTTATACTTCTTTTTACGAGACATGGGATAAATTGGTCCTACAAAATCCAGAGCCCATTTCTCAAAAGGCTCTATCATGACCTAAGGTTGTAAGGGCATCTGATCAGAAGACGTAGGTCTACCCATTCTTTGGCAACTATCACATCCTTTAACATATTTGGTAGCATCCTTGAAAATGCTTGGCCAATAATAACGAGAGTGCAGCACTTTGTATGTCATACGCTTATCAAAAAAATGTCCTCCACATGGTCCATCAAGGCATGCATGGAGGATATCTGTCATTTCATCCTCCCATACGCATCGTCTAATAATGAGATCTGGGACAGTATGAAAGAGATCATTATAATCAACCCAGAAATACTTAGAGATCTAAACTATAATGCGACACTTCTCAGGTGGGGACAAGTGATTTGGTAATTTACCAGTTGCTAAATAATTGGCAATGTCTACAAACCAAGGGCTTTGAACAGATACAACAAATAGATGTTCATTATTAAAAGTATCATCAATGGGTTTAGTACCGTCATTATGTTGAATACGGGAAAGGAAATATGCTACTAAATTTTCTTTACCAGGTCGGTCAATGACGATAATGTTAAATTCTTGTAATAAAAAAAGCCACCGAGTCACCCTACCATTGGAAATTGGTTTATTCATTAAAAATATGATAGCAGAGTGATCCGTAGGCATAAAAAGTTCGTATCCTGTAATATAATGGCAAAATTTATTAATAGAATAGACTACTGCCAAAAATTCTTTTTCGGTAACAGTATAATTCAGCTCGGCGGGGGTCAAATTCTTGCCAATAAAATAAATGGCATAAAGTGATTGGCCTTCTTTTTGGCCTAGGACTCCTTTTATTGCCGTATCAGAAGCATCAGTGGATATATGGAAAGGAAGGCACCAGTCGGGACCCCTCAATATTGGCGCCATTGATAATTTAGCTTTTAAGACTTCGAAAGCACCTTGACAAGATCCAGTCCATTGGAATTATACATCCTTTATAAGCGGCTTAAACATCAGTGCAACTATTTTAGTGAAATTCTCAATAAAACAGCGATAATAGCCTGCATGGCCAAGAAAGCTTCTTACCTCTTTTTGAGTTTTTGGAGAAGGAAGGCCAACAATTACTTCTATTTCCACAGGATCCACCTTGATTCCTTGGGAAGAAACACGATGCCCCAAGACTATTCCTTATGTTAATAACATTTTACATTTATCATGACTAAGGGCCAGGTTTGTTTTTTGACATCGAATCAGGACCTTCTCAAGGTTATCAACAACCTCTTGAAAGGTATTACCATAAGCTGTAAAATCATCCATGTACACCTCCACACAGTGATGTATAAGATCAGCAAAAATTCCTAAAATTGCACGCTGAAAAGTGGCAGGTGCATTACATAAGCCAAATGGAAAAACTCTATAGGCATATGTTCCCCAAGGGCATGTAAAAGTGGTCTTATCTTGATCCTCGGGTGATATTAAAATCTGATTATATCCACTATACCCATCAAGAAAGGAACAGTATTGTTTTCTTGATAGGGTATCTAACACTTGATCAATAAAGGGCAAAGGAAAATAGTCATTAAGAGTGGCCTTATTTAGCTCTCTGAAATCAACACAAATACGCCACTTCCTTGTGACTTTCTTCAGGACTACCACTAGAGGAGACACCCATTTACTGTCAGAGATAGGATATATGAAACCAGCATTGAGAAGATTTTGTAACTCCTCTTTTACTATGTCTTTTAGAGAAGGATCCATTCTCCTCTGAGGCTGCCTCATAGGTGGAATGGTTGGATCCATGTAGATATGGTGAATACAGGTGTCAGGGTGTATACCTTTCATATCAATGTATTCCCACGCAAATGCTCTAGATTGGCTTTCAAGGACCTTAAGCAATTGTTCTTGTTGGCTCTCAATTAACCTTGCATTTATATGTAAAACTTTTCCAGGGCTAACTTCACAAGGTACAGTATAAGACCCTATGTGTTCTTCAATTGCAAAGACACATGGTGTTTCTACGAATGTTGAGAGAGCCATATTTTCTTGAAACTCATCTCCAATTATCTGATCGAGTTGGGAAAAATACTGCGGAAAATCTATAGAAGTTGTGGAAGAGACAAACTGGTTTAATACATTTTCAATAGTTTGCTCCGGAAGTGCCCAGGAATAGTCACTAGGAAAGAAGAGATCTTCAATATTTTCATCCCCAAATGGGAAATATAACCACCACAAAGTTTCATTTCCAGGTTGTGCTAGAGGATATAAAATAAGTCTCTGTGTAGACAACCCATTCGAAATGATCATTTCCCCATCCCTACATCCTATAAAGGCGTTAGCAGTGGCTAACCATGGTCTCCCTAAGATAATAGGATGTTCTTTAGAAGTATCCTTTGATTCCATGACCATTAAGTCGATAGGGTATTCCCATGAAGCTATTGATACAATAATATCATCCAGGACTCCAGCAGGTCTTACCGTGGTACGGTCTGCTAGTTCTAGGATTGAAGGGGTAGGTCGGAGAAACTGTCCCAACTATAAAAATTCTAAAACTACAGTGGTCATCATATTAATGGTAGATCCTAAATCTATGTGTATTTTCTATGGTGGTATTATTTACAATCACAGTTACTACTGGGGCCCCCATATTTGTATATTTTGTAATCCGATATTGGTCTGTCATACAATCAGACGTCTCTCCTATAACATGAATTGTGAGGGGGAGTTTTTTCTTCTTTCATGGGTGCTTAATGCATAGTTCCTTTATTATCTTGTTGTAAATTGGTAAATCCTTAATTGGCTGTGATAGAGGAATTTTGACACATATATTCTTTAGTTCATTCATAATGTCATACTCATGATGAGCTACGGGTTTTGCTATTGCTAGTCATTCCGGAAATGGAGGAATCCTTTGTTCCTGAATGGGTTCTTGCTGAGGATGGGTATGCACTAGGATATTTGGAATATCCACATCCTACAGAATATCATCATTCACAACTTCATTTGAATATTCTTCATCATTCTCTTCACGAATGATGACTGATGACTTGGGTCTGTCATTTACAACTCTTCCATATCGTAATTTTATCTCATGTACAGGTACACTCGAAATAATGTAGGATGGAAGAGTTTGCAACTCAATGCTATTAAGAGCTTGAGTTGGCTTATTATTTGGATTAGATATCAGTTGTGCAGGTAACAATGTAGGTCATGGAGAGTTTATATTTTGGAAGTGATGAGGTTGTTGTGTAATAAGGGGAACTGGAGACACAAACCCTAGAAATAATTGTTGGGTATTGGCTCAGTGCTGAGGATACGAGTGAATAGGTGTAGAGACAGTTGGTGGCTAGGGGTAGCATTGTCCCCTCCACCCCTGTGGCCAATACTGTTGCTGAGTAAAATGAGGAGGAGGAGGATACTGGGGTGGCCATTGCTGCCAACTTGTAGTGTTCCAATGTTGAGGTGGCTGGTAAGGTTGGTAATAAGGTGGAGGTTATGGCAACAAATTTTGATATGGTGGTGGGTCCCTTGGTTGCCAAGGAGGCCTCCTAGATGTGTCAGCAACATCCCCACTCTTGTATATGGCTTGTAACCCTGGCAACGATGGTAAATCATCTGTTGAATTCTCCTCCGTACAGATGTGACATATGAATATGTTATTTAATGGGAATTCCCATTAGGGATGCTTAGTCCTGCATCTTGGAGAGAAAATACTCATCATGGCTCGTTCCTCATCTTTCCTTTTTTAGCTTGTAACGCATCTAGTTGGGAACCCATTTCTCCTAAAATATCAGTTTTGAAATTTTCCAATAGGTTTCCTAATTCCATCCTTGTAACTCCTCCTAAACTAGGAGTATTTCCTTTTAGATTTCTATTATAAGGCTCCCGAATATTTATCCCAACTTTCCCCCTACTCCTAGAGTAATTTATACGTATCTCCCCAATTTGTGAAAAATGTTTATGAGAGATATCGTCGGATGCCATGAGATTGAGGTTTTCTACCAGGTATTCTGAGATCCCTTTAAGGAAGAGTGTTCATACTGCCTCTTCTCGAAGGTCGTTATGTTTAGATTTATGTAATGTATAGATAAATCTTTTGAGATAGTCTTCCAAGCACTCATCTTCGAGTTGTTGTATCTTAAAGATATCATTTTGAGAGTCTCTTGGTTTGCAATACTCTTGGTATTTTCGTAAGAATGTAGTTTTCATATCTTCCCAAGTCCTGATACTAGATTCTCCTAATCCCATGAACCATCTTAAGGAAGAGTCTTTCAGTGTAGCCAAAAAAAGTTTTAATTTATGGGCATCTTGTAGATAGTTATAACTATAACTTCTACAGAGGATGTCAAACTTGAACAAAAATGTGTCCGGATCTTCATTACTTTTCCCATAGAAAGTAGGTAAGGAGGAAGGAGGGATGTTCTTCATATTTATATCTTGTGCAGTGTCTAAAATAGGGAACCCGAAGGTAGTCTCAGTTCGGTTGTCTCCTTCTCCTTCATCATTTCTAACCTCTTCATTATCGTCATTCTCACCCCGTCGCTCCATGTAGGTTTGATTCCTAAAGAGTGTGTACCTAGGAGGATCCTTTCAAGGTGATAATGGGTCATCCCAACGTTCCTTTTTGGGGGATATCTTCCTATGACCAACTATTTTTTTATTAGATTCTATAGGAATAGTAGGTGCTACCATGGAGGTTTCTATCTATGAAATAACTGTATTTGTTGAGCCACCAAAGATAGCTTGTACCTAGGAAGGATCAATGAAATCAACAAAGTTAGGATCCCCTACTAATGAGAAAGTCGTATTGTTAATTTTATGCACTAGTGGAGGGTTGAGGGTTTCCAAAGGTTGACCCTCTTGAATTTCATAAGCAATGGGATCCTTAGGACTTCCTGCCAAAATTTCTTTCCCATCTATGGTTTCTCCTATAAAGTATTTAGGTTTCATAGTAGAACTACTTCCTATATGGGTTCTCTGATACCTTTCTGCTGAGTTAGTGGTTGGGTTATTTCGCCCCCCATAAAGGTTAGTAGGGATTTTAATAAGGTTTTGAGAATTAGCTCTAACGTATCTACCCTTAGAATCTCTAGGTATGTTCATGAAAAACTAAACTGAAAGAGAACCTGTGCTACTAATACTACTACTACTGGATTTGGGGGCACCTGTTATAATAGATGCACAGATTCTTACCTCTCATCTTACTGCTCCCCCGCCACCATTCTATTACTAAACTTCATAAAGGAATTCTACTTAATCTACCTTACTGAACAACTCACCGACAACGGCACCAAAAGTTTTGGGTGTTATAATTTCTTAATTAATTCACCTAATATTTAATTATCAACCAAGGTTGGTAAACTTAGAGTTGACACAAAGTATATGCAAAGGTAGAGGGGTTCCTAGGGTGTCGTGGAAATATTTTAACAAATAAAAGATTGAAAGATCTTTCAGAATGAAAAACTGAGTCAAACTCCTATAAATTCAACTATGAAGGTGTTTAAACCAAAACATAGTATTAGATTAGAGCAGTATCAAACTATACTACTCTACTCTATGGACAATTACTCAAAGATAAAGATATAAACAATACTATTCTACTCTTTATAGTAAAACCTATTAATTAAATATTCTACTTCTTAACAATTTCATAAACTAACTATACAAGGAAGGATTATATTAGAAATCAACTATACATGCAATTAACAAATGTACATAATGATTCAAACTAAACTATCTAATTCCACTCTCCTTGATTGTTCTATGGATATGCATTCACTGTGATTGGAACTGGAGAAGGAGTAGTGTCAAAATGGCTTTCAAAAGAAGTAAAGAAACTGAATGGAATCAAATCTAACTTAACTTCTACAAATATGTGCAAACTCAGGAATGTCCAATTACAGGTGATAGTAAACATGATGGTTTATTCCATAAGCAAATGATTCTTAATTAAAAATATATTATGAACAACTAATCTATTAAGAGACAATATTCTTTTTAAAGATTACTTTCATAAATAACTAATTCTTAAATGAAACAAATGTAAGGAAAATATAGCTTATAAACAAGTAAAAGACCTTAATGAAAGAAGCAAGTAGAAAACTTAATAAAGAAGACTTAATTAGGAAAGAAAGTAGAAAACTTAATAAAGATAACTTTAAAATCCTATTTTACAAACCTCTTTGGTAACCACACAGTGAAAAGAACAAGACCTACTGCTATGATCAATTTACGAGGTGCTACTATACTTATATAGAGTTGTAACATGTCTAACTCTAAACTCAACTTACACAAGGATAAATAAAGACAAACTAAAGATATAATTGCCACATATTACAACAGTATTGAAGAAGGAAATTAGAAACCAAAAGAAACAGAATCACAAAGCATAACTTAAAACATATTCAAGGTGAAAGGAAGTGAAAGATAGTAATAAAACTTAATAAATACTTTAAACAATCTAACCTATAGTCCTAATGATAAACATAACCATTGTCTAACTACCACAGTCAAAACATATTCCAAAAGCTAAAGAAACAGAGCTTAAAATGAATTAAGAACACTAAAGGCTGAACAACGGGCTCAATAACAGACTAGAAGGTAGGCCTAACTGACAGGTTGGACAGGCTGTATGAATGACAGTCTGTATAGATAAAACAATATAAAATTGCCTAAATGATCTAATTATCAACTGATCTTGTGCACATGAAAACAAAATGCATAAAGACAGTAAGTAAACCTACTTAGTGATCAAATTCAATAGCAAAATAACTTAAGCTAATTCATAATTAAAAGGAAATTATTATCTATTGCATTGTTAAACAGACAGAAATATAACTGAATGAATTTATGATAGAATGAAAATGAACAAAACTGAACATACTGTAACTTGAACCTAAGATAGCAAAGCAATCTACCCTATGTACTTGTCAATATAAGACTGAACAGTAAACTGAAAAGACTGGAAAGGAAATTGAAAGCAAACTAGGTGTGCAACCGAACACTTTTAATCTATGAAATAAGAACTAGATTATCGACACATCATTATAATAAACACACACTACAGGAAACAATGAAATGAACGATTACAGTAATTCAATTGCATAAACAAACTAGAAATTAAACTATACTAATTGCAAAGGAAGGGATAACGAAAATACACATAAGAATGAAAACCAGTGGTTGATGAGGGGCCCTCTCAGCAATCATGGTGACGCTTCCTAAACGCTTACACAAACAAGATCATATACAGTAGCAGGAATATAACTTATATTAAGATTTGAAATAGTATTACAGAGTCTCTCTTGAAATCGACTAATAGAATGTAAAACTATCTAACTACGCTCTCGTTTTGAGGCGAATATATATAGTGTTTACAGGAATGAGAAGGTTGACCCTTTTAGTGGTCAACCGCTCCTTAAAATAGTCAACCGTTATTACAAACAAATGGCCATAAGCCAACGCACAGTCATCCTCCTTCTTCCTCGCGCAGCGGTTCTCCCTTGCGTGTGCTGCAACGTGAGGATTCCCTTTGACATGGACTGATATCATGGTGTCAAACAAAGGAGGCGAGATGGAAATCTTTCCAGAACGAGGGTCACTCAAACACCTAGACACATGGACAACAAAAAATTTGCAGACTGTTCAGTGCTTTAACGCTTGGGAATCTACCAACTAACATTGTGTTGTTTGATTGTCGAGATGGATGGTAATTTGGATGTGCTCTGCGCATATCTAGCATGATGCATGTCTAGTTGTTGGCTCATCCAAAAGATCATAACCTTCAAACAAATTTATACATATATCAAACGTGCTCCTAAATAATATCAAATGTAATCAATAAAATCGTGAAATAATAATAATAAACCAAAATTTTTCATAAATCCAAATATATTCATACCTGAGGTTGAATGACAAGGTGTATGACAGAAATTTGTCAAAAAGATGACAAAATGGATGTCAAAAAGTGTAATTTACCAGCTGAAAACGGTGACAAAACTAAGATCAACAATATCCTTACTCTCCAAGTTTTTCCTCCTCTAATGCTTCATAATATATCAATATATAGCCCCTCAATGGGAAATGAAGAGTCGAATCTTAGCATTTCATGTCATATGGAAGGCCAGGGATCAAGGCATTCATTACTTGATGGGGAAAACTCCAAATATTTTTTATTTTTATCATAAAACCCGATGTATGCGGGTGACAGTGGTGCAAGATGCGTATACGTGAGTTGTAGACTTGTGACCAACGTGTATCTTCAAAAGTGTTTTTTGAAGGGTTAAATTGGAGCATCGAGGTTATGGTGAGTAAATTGGATATAATGATTCTACATAGGGATAACGAAAGGAAATCAAGGCATGACACATCAGGTGTTTCAAATCACACTATAACATCACCATAGATGGATTCTCATAAACAATTCAAACATTCCTTCCTAAAAATTCAATTTAAATGGATTTATAGTTTAAACAGAAATCAACAAATAAGGGATAAATTTCCTACCTTTGGTATAACGTTTGTAGAACATCCCTCTTTCAAATTCTGATCCAAATGTATCTTCAACAATTCACAATAATCAGCATAAACAAAGATACAAGTAGAATATTGCAAATATAATATTTCAATTGCAAATAAATGTGCTAAATTTACAACATAAAAAGGAACAAGAAACTAACACATTGTAGGAAAGGAAAGAGAATTCTTTATATAAAATAAAAGTAGAATACAAGATGGATATCAAATGTTCTTGGTTGGGGCATTGTTATGAACTGGATGTTGAGTTCCTCTTTCTAGGCCACACACATACACGCCTCTAGGCCACATACATACATACACTCCTCTATGCTCCAAAAGCATGCCCAAAGAAAACAATATGGTAGTTTCTACACAAGATAAAGATGGAGACTGCTAGAAATGCATATTTCTAGATATTGGGGGGAATAATTGCAAAACTCGGAATAGGTTTTATGGATTCAATGTGCATAAGATCAACATAAGGCTATTATGTTGCTCTCTCCTCCTTCTCATGTTTTTTGCTGCCTCTTTTATACTTTTGGGGAGGTAGTTATCTATGGGGAAGAGATGATTAAAGAACTATGAAACTATTTCCACATCTCTCTCTCTCTCTCTCTCTCTCTCTCTCTCTCTCTCTCTCTCTCTCTATATATAATCTTCAAAAACAAGTCATACACATTTCATACATAGGCAGGGAATGTATATGTGTTATAACTACATTCAAGGCACATATGAGAAGAACTTAAGGTTTTTTTAAGGATTTAACTAAGAAGGGATAAGGGAATAAAACTATTGAGGGATAAGAAAGTATGAAAACATGGATATCAGCCAATAAGCATTTTGCAATGATGTGGAAAAATATGTTAATGCACAATGGAATTTACTTTGAATGATTTGGAAGCCTTTTATTAATGTTTTCAGTATTAGAAATTTTATATACATGAAAACTGACCTTTATCCTTTCATCCATTTATGTCAAATATAATGATTAAATTGGTGCACTATAGTGATTTAAGTATATCATAAGTCCAACTATCACTAAGAAGAATAAATAGAGTGGAAAAAAATCCATCACAATAGAGTTCAAGGTTGAGGGTTCAAAACGTAGCAATTCTACCAATAGCAAGGACATAAACATGAGTTAGATATATAATGTTAATAATTTTATCGTTATTGTCCCATCATATTCAAACAAGAGGAGTAAATTTAGTGGTAGTGATAAGGCTAATGAGACTTATGATAAGTGTATAAAATACCTTGTTATGGATGAGATAGATATCAGGGGTAAAATGGGTGGTGTATTAAATAGGATGGGGCCATCACCATGTCACTACTTTTGTGGGGATGTTCTACAAGTTATGGGTGCATCACATTCTTGTAATAATATAATATTATGGCTCAAATAGTGATACCATCTGGGTTTCCAGACATGGGTCTATCCATATTAAGAAGCCTAAGAATATGTAATGCCCTTTAATAATAACATTACACAGACTACCAATGTTTTATAGAAAATTGTTTTAGTTCTCTGAAGATAACAAGAGAGAGAAAACTTGAGCGAGACAATCTTTGGATGTGCAGGAAGCGATCGCTCTTAGGGCTCTCAAAAGTTTATTTTTTTTGCTATCGTCGCTGCCTGCGCCCTCCCTCCCAGCTGAGCTTCTCTGGTCGCGCATCATGGCCCCTCCAGGGGGAGGGGATCCCCCTCCCTCGTCCCCGATCTCTGTGGCTGAAGCTTTCCGAAGGCTGCTAGGGCCCCCCGGGAAGAAACTGGTGGCCCAAGAGGTCCCGAAATTTATCAAGAAAATAGATGCAGTACCCGAAATCGCTCTGCCAGAGGAACCCTCGATCAAGATAACTCTGGCTCTTGCCGAAACACGCTTGGTTGGCCAATTCATGGGGCTATGGCCTTCACCCAAAACCACTGACGATTGGATTTAGCGTAAGTGGAGACCCCACCTGAAGCACAGTGTCACCTGCTATCCGGTGGGCAGAATTTTATTCGTCTTCGAATTCATCTCCAAAGAGGATCGCGATCTCATCTTCCGAAGTGGACCCTATTTCATGGGCTCCCAAGGTCTGTACCTCAACGGATGGTCTCCGGACTTTGATCCCACTGTAGCTGTCCCAAAGAGGTTTTGGTCTGGGTACGGCTTCCCAATCTTTCGATCCACGGTTGGAACATTCAAGCTCTGGAGAAAATAGGAAATGCCCTAGGATGCTTCATTGACAAAGCCGAGCCCAAAGGACAGTATTCCTGTGCTCAAATATGTGTTGAAGTGGATCTGGAGGCGGGGCTACCGGAGGCTGTCAATATCTCGGTGGGCTCTTGGAACCATTTCCAGAAACTTGACTATGAACAGCTTCCATTTAAATGCCGCCACTGCCATGAAAACGGTCACTTTCAACGCAACTGCCATAAATCCCAACTGGTAGAAGAAGGGGAGGGATGGCAGAGGGTCAAAAAAAGCAAGGCTCCCTCCAAGACGAATGAAAAAAGAGCAACAATTACTGCTCAGACTTCAGACCCTAAAGTCCCAACGAAAGATACAGTCTAGCCCCATCCTGCGAAGCCGACTCCAGTTAACACGGTCCAAGGGGCAAGCTCCTCTGTTTTGAACATCCCAAATCATCCTCTACTTATAATCATTCCAGAAGCCACTCCACCTGAAAATGCAAGTCCCATGGAGATACTTGTCACCCAAGCTGCAAACTCATTGGAACCAGGGGAAATCCCTTCCCATCCTGAATCTGCGACCCCTAGGGCTGAGAGGCCCCCTATACGTGAAGAAATTCAAGAAGTGCACAAGGAACCTTCAGCAGCTAAATCTGATCCAGAAGGATCTTCCGACGAAGGAGCCACCGAGTCGATTAGTTCGCATGCAACCCCAGTCAAGATCCCAAGGGGCCGGAAATCCAAGAAAAAGCAAAGGGAAGAAAATTCTTATGCAGATGTCTTGCAGGGCTCCCAAAAAACCCTCAAAATTATGATGAATACAATATCAAAGATAGGCCAGGCCTCTAAATGGGCCGCCCCCTCTCAAAGTAAATAATGAGGTACATCTCCTGGAACTGCAGAGGACTAGGCAGTCCTCAGAAAGCTGAAGCAATGAAAGATCTGGTTAGAATCAATAAGCCTGAGATCCTCCTCGTCCAGGAGACAAAATTGGAGGGTGGCCTTGCCCTCCAAGCTGGAAATTTATTTTGGAAAAAAGGCCATGGGGAAGCTGTGAGTTCCTGGGGAGCCTCAGGAGGCCTAGCCACATTCTGGGACTCCTCCAAGTTTGATCTGCTTTCTGTTCACAGCACCACACACTGGATCTTCACCATCTTCATTCATAAATAATCGGGCCAGCATGTAAGTTTGTTCAACCTCTACGTTCCTATCTCAACAGCTGAAAAAAAAGAGTGTTGGGAGTCCAGTGATTCGTTCCTTCATGCCCACATGCCCAGAAATATTATCATTATAGGAGATCTAAACGTCACCTTAGCAGCCTCTGAGAAAAAAGGGGGTTCCATAGTGAGAGACCCTTCCCGGGAATGGGCTAAAGATATCATTCTGGGGTGGGACCTCGTTGACATCAAACCATCCAAGGGTAAATTTACTTGGACCAATAAAAGACTGGGGCCTAGGCACATTGCAGCCCGTCTTGACAGGTTTCTGGTGCACTCTTCCTTTCTCTCTCTGGGGTTTCATGCATCCTCCAAAATCCTCCCTAATTGTGTCTCTGATCATAAGCCTGTCCTACTTGATCTTAATGTTGAAGAAAACCTGGGACCCATTCCCTTTAGATTCAGCCCCCTTTGGATCCATCAAGAAGGATTTCACCAGCTGGTCTCTAACTCCTGGAGCCAAAAGATGATTGGGAATCCTTCCTTCGTCTTGGAAGAAAAGCTCAGACGGCTTAAGCATGAGCTGAAATCCTGGGCCAAGCTCCTCCCCTCCCCAGTCTCTAGCCGTAAAGATGCCCAAGCTACCTTGGAAAGCCACCAAATCCTCATGGATTCTGCCCCTATCACTGATAGTATCTTCTGGACTGAATGCAACCTTCAGAAAGCTTACTTCAAAACTTGTAGGGTTGAAGAAGAGTATTGGCGTCAAAAATCCAGAAGCCTTTGGTTAGTAAGTGGTGACAAAAACACCGCTTACTTTCACAAGCAAGCTGAATCTAGAAAAAACTTCAAAACCGTGAAAGAAATTACCCATCAAGGCAATCTGGTAAAAGACTTTGAAGGCATTAAACAAGAAGCCTTCTCCCATTTTCATGACCTCTTCTATGCTCCTCTTGCGGAGCCTTTAGACCCCTCTTCACATCCCCTTTCTCTCATTCCCATTTTGGTTCAAGACACTGATAATGATCTTCTCGCTGCCCCTGTTTCCATGAAAGAACTCAAATCTGCTCTATCTCATATGAAACCGGACAGCGCCCCTGGCCTAGATGGATTCACTGCCAGATTTTTTTCTTCCTGCTGGGATACAATTAAATATGACCTTCTGAGGATGGTTAGGAATTCCCAAATTCATCACAAGCTGGGTGGGAGCACAAACTCCTCTTTCCTTGCTCTGATCCCGAAGGAGAGAGGGGCTTCCAGCTTCGCCAGGTTCTGTTCTATCTCCCTCTGCAATACTGGCTATAAGCTGGTTACTAAGATCATAGCAAACAGGCTAAAAAAAATTCTGCCAAGGATCATACCTGAGAATCAAGGAGGATTCATAAAAGGAAAGAAAATTCTTGATAATGTTATCCTTGTCCAAGAGGCCATTCACTCCAGCGTGAATCGAAAAGAGAAAGGCATGGTAATAAAGCTAGACCTTGCCAATGCTTTTGACAGGGTAAGATATGACTATCTCTTCCTAGTGATGGAGAAATTTGGGTTTTCCTCAGATTTCATTGACTGGATTAAAGGATGCATCTGTGCTCCCTAGATAGCCCCTCTAGTCAATGGGAGATCGACAAATTTTTTCCAGGCTTCAAGAGGGCTGTGACAGGGCTTCCCTCTGTCTCCGCTCCTCTATGCCATTCAGGCCTCTGTTCTCAATTTCCAGCTAAACAACTGTCAGCAAGTCCATTCCCTTCCTGGTCTTCAAATGGCTCATAATGTCAAAGCCATTAATCATGCCCAGTTTGCAGATGATACGCTACTTTTGGGAGGTGTTGGTATCCATTCTGCAAGGAGCTTCAAGAACGAACTCGAAACCTATATCCAGATCTCAGGAAGCAAAATCAACCTGCAAAAAAGCAAAATCTATTGCTGGAACTGCTCTGTTACAGAAATGGGAAGCGCCTCTAGACTTCTGGAAATGGAAGGCTCACAAAGCTGGGACTCGTTCACTTATCTTGGGGTCCCGATCTTCAAATCTGCCATCAAACCAGCGAATTGGAATCCCGTCATTGACAAGTTAAAAGCAAAGATTCAGAATTGGGGGGCTAGTTGGCTTACTCTGGCAGGGAAATTGGTGTTACTGAAATCGGTCCTTTCCAGCATACCAATCTATCAAACTTCCATTCTTCTGGCACCCGTCTCGGTCATCAATAAGATTGAAAGCATCCTCAAAAAATTTCTATGGGAAGGGGGAAAAGGAAATCTGAAAAAACTTCATCTTGTCAGTTGGGAAAAAATTAAAAAACCCTACAGCGAGGAGGCCTCCAAATCAGAAGTATTCAAGCCCAGAACTTAGCTATGGGAACAAAGCTTCTTTGGCAGCTAATCTCCAAGAGATCAAGCTGGAGCAAAAAGGTCCTGTGGAAAAAATACTTCCCCGGTCAGAGGCTTCGGTGTTTAGATAATAATCCTCCTCACATCAAAGGCTCCCCTATTTATAAACTTTGTATCAAAGCCTTGGATCACTTCAGATCTCTGTTGTATTAGATCCCTGGAAACGGGAAAAAAATCAATGTCTAGAAAGACTCAATCCTGGGAGACGAGCCTTTGGGGAAAAATCTTGAAGTGCAGAATATAAAACACTGGCTCAAAGATCAGCATGTGTCCACCCTGTGGGATCTCTCTGTATGGGACTCCGACAATCGCTGGATTGAGTGGAAGTTAAGTGGCCATCCTCCCTGGCTTGAAGAAGAAGTAAAGACTCTTGCCCATCTGCTGCAAGGCAAAGCCCCTCTCAGTCAATCAGCGTGTGACAAAAGAGGATGGGGGAAAAAATCTGGAGCTTACACCACGACTGAAGGCTATCGATCTTTTCTTGTTATTCCTTATGTAGCCCCTAATCCTATCCAATGGAAATTTGTTTGGTGTATGCAGTCCATCCCGAAAGTGGACCTCTTTTGCTGGAATGTTGTACACAGAAGTATTCTCACTACTGAAAACCTCAGGAAGAGAGGTCTGGAAGGACCCTCTATCTGCCCACTCTGTAAAAACAATGAAGAAAACCTTGATCATCTCCTGATTTCCTTCCCCTTCTCAAGAGAAGTTTGGAGGGAAGCCCTCTCCCTGGATCACTCTATTTTTTCTATCCCTGACTTGACAGCAGACCTCTTCTCCAAATGGGCTGAGTTATCTCCCTTTCTCCTCTCCAATAAGGCACTTCTCAAAGTGGCTTGGATGTTAATCCCGAAGTTCATCATCTGGAAATTGTGACTCGAAAGGAACAACCGTCTCTTAAGAAATGTGGAGAACCCACCTTCAAAGATCGCCATAAAAGCAAGAGTTTTCCTTGGAGAGGCGCTGGATCATAAGCTGGGCCTCGGCAATGCTCAACCTTTGGATGATTTGGAATCTACTTGGCTCTCAGCCATCACTTCTATCTCCCAAATTTCTCCCCTGGCCAGGCAACCAAAGCTGGCTGATTGGGAAATCCGTCTAGAAGAAGCTGATTTTATTAAATGGAGGTGCTCACTGGAGGCTCATTGCTTGTTTTTTGATGGTGCCTCAAAAGGCAATCCAGGCCCTTCGGGTGGGGGAGGAGTGATCCTCTTCCCCTCTGGCTCCACCCGATCCTCCTATGCCTGGGGATTGGGAGTGGATTCAAACAACACTGCTGAATTTTACACCCTATGGCAAGGTCTCAGGCAAGCTCTTAAGCTCAACATTCAAGAGCTCTCTATTTTTGGTGACTCTAGAATTGTTATGCAGGCCATTTGCACAAAGTCTCGTCCTTCTAGCCTCCTTTTGAAGCGTATTTCTAGAAAATTATGAGCCTTGCTGGTAAGTTCCATTCTATAATCTTTTTTCACATTTTAAGGCATCTTAACAGTGCTGCCGACCTCGAAGCCAATCATGCCACGATCCTGAGTAGGGGCACTATTATAGAAAATGGCACGGAATCCTTCTGCACCATCCCATGATCTTGACAGATCTGTCCTCTCCATCTGCGCTTGATCCTCCTTTCCTAGTTCTTTTAGTCTCTTGCCACTCCCAGCCTTTAGAATCACGTGATATCTTCCTCTCTTCTCGGTTTAGTGAATCCGATGTCCAAAGATCACCTTCAAAACTGCTTTTAATATTTTTTAATGCTGTCCGATATGGAAGATAAGCATCAAGATCCTCTCCATGCGCAGGTTGTCTCCCCTCTGGCTCTGAAGGGGATAGTCTACATCATCTTCGAGATGTGCAAAAGAAAGATTTGGCTCTTCCTCAGAGGACAACGATGGGTTTTAAGAAGATGTCCCTTTTCATTTCAAAGATGCAACAGTCAACTTTAAAGTTATCATTTGTTGAGTTTCTACTTTGGAGATCGTTGTCAAGATATCTCTCTCCAAGATGGATTCCAAATGACTCAAGGATTGCCTTTCAAGCTCTTCCTTCTTTCATTGTGGCTGCAGGGCACTTCCTAATTATTCCATGTAACGTTGTGGATCTTCTTTCTGTTTTCCATTTTTTCCTTTGGCGTTATAGTCTTCCTTGTTCCATAATGAATCTGCAAGCAGAATGTTACTCTCCTCATGCAGGTTGGAACTTTGATTGCTTTGTCTCTACTTACTGGTCTCTGCCAGAGCAGTTGGATACGCCCATGGATTCTACCAATGTAATTCAGTCCCCGGAAGCTGTTTTCCCGGTTCTTTTTTAATCTAACCATCAGTTATTGTCAAAAAAAAAACAATATAATACTATGAAATATAATTTCATTGGTTTTATGTTTGTAACTACAAATGTCAAGTCCAGTGAAAGGGTAAGGAAAAGTTGTGGTTGTGTGGAGGAAGCTTGTGTGATGAGAAAAAGTGGGGATATGTTGGGATATGGCCACACCAACACATCCACAAGCATAGCATCAATAATTTACGATATGTTTTATTTATTTATTAGATGTAGTTGAGACCATATTAGTTCCTTAAGAAAAGACATCACGCCAAGAACTAATTTTGACATTTTTAAGCACATGATTATTGATGATGTAAAAGAGGTATCAAAGTTTGAGGTTGCCTTAGATGTTTCTATAGTCCCAATAATAGATGTTTTGGTCGCAATTTCTTCACATTTCTATCGATGTTTATATGATTGTAATTATATCCATTTTCTGAGTCAAAATATGAGACACCATGGATGTTTCTTTGGCAACTCTTATGTACATTTCTACTGACATATTTTTTGTTTCTAAATAAAAACTACCATTTTACCAACCAAGCTACTACTGGAATTTACACCCAAATGAGAAAAAGTGAAAAATATAAGGAATTTGAAAATGACATTTTTGTGGCAACTTAGGTGATATCTTCTCTAAAATATTATAGGAGCGGAATGTTTCTAAGTTGTGTAATTAAACATAGAATAAACATAAAAAAATGAGTTATTCTATTAAATGAATATTTGTGCATGCCTTCATTATTGGAGAATGAAGAAAAAAAGAACTGAATTTTAGAGGATTTTGGATAAAGGGCACATTTTTCTTAGCTTATTTATGTGTGGAACTACAATGTATTAATTTTGAAAAAATGGCACATGGAAATTGTGTGGATTCTTAACTTCTTATCAAAATAACCATTAGCATTGATATACATAGCCACATGATTATGACTTGTTAGATCATCCTAAGGGAGAAATTTGTTCAGTAAGATCGACCTAACATCTAGTCATAATTAGATTTGTATCAATTTATAAGATACATAGACAACCTCCTTTAAGATACGATTTCAAGAATTGTTTGAATGGTTTGTGTTGGTGGTTGGTCTTAATGATGCAGCTACAACAATCATGATATTGAAGAACAAAGAACTAAGAAAATATCTTAAATATTTTTTTATTATGTACTATATGACCTTTCTATAATCAACTAGAACTAGGAGAATCACTAGCACCATGTGGACGAAGTATTTGTAACATTATGCATAGAGAAATTGTTAGTCAACATGTGCACATTCAAACATTAGGAAATAATTTATCTTAAGTTTTGTGTGAGCCAAGATAGATTGAACATTGAATTGTTTAATACCCAAATTTGATTTAATATAATGAAACTTAAAAAATAAATGTTTTTTAATCCACAGTTAATATTTACAAAATGTTAAAATAATATAAGTTGTGATAGTAAACTAGGCAGAAGGAAAATGGTGCATACTTATAATTACAAAGACAATGATCCAAATGTATATTGGTGGAGGAATGATCCATTTGTATATTATGATAGCTTTTATAGTTTTGTAGTTTTTCATGTTGGAAGAATTCTCCAGATGTTTCATGTCCCCATCCAAATATGACTACTTGCAAATAATGTTTCACCAATCTACTAGCTTCCTAGGTTGAGGTGGAGACATAAATTTTGTAACAAGGGAGATATAGGACCCAAAGTAACTTAGATTACCATATTCACACTAAAATGGGTCACATAAATAATAAATGTTAATAAAATAAGGTGGCATTGATTCATGGAGACAACTGGAAGCTTGTGGAGTCTTTGGGTGATTAGATTCTGCCACACACTTAGCATGACAATCATCCAAATTTGAACCCATGAGGAATGCAAAGTTATTGGAAGGTGATGTGGTGTAACATGTCCTATAATGAGCGAATGAATTTGAATAAGGATATGAGAGTAACTCCCATGGAGGATGAAAAGACTAAGAAGATAATGTGTTCCATTTGGAAGGGGATTCCATGCACTCTATGACAACTAATGATGGAAGATTCTATGAAAATAATGAAAAATTCAGACCTGATTGGAGACCTATGAAAAATATGACATGAAATGGCTAAAAATAGCCACCAAGAGAGCTAATTTGGGAGTTATAGGAAGCCGTTCGAATTGGGTAAAGAATTGGAGCATGAAGAAGAAGACAAGTGTCATAGGAGTTACTAAACCACTAAGATGAGTTTGAGGAATCCCATGGAGGGAAGTTCAAACTTAGGAGGCCTAATGAAGTTAATAAAAGGATGTCATGAGGAAGAATAATGGATTTTTATCATTTTTAAATTGTACTTTGTCATTTTCGAGAGCTTTTGCTTGTCCATTGCACGGTGAGTGTTCACTCTCCCTGCTTGTAAACCAATTTCGAGGGATTTGGATTCCTTTCCAAGTTGGTTTATGGAGAGGCCATTCAGAAACTCATTTGATATGAATTAAGGTGTTTTATTTTTCAATTTGAATTCCATACAGTTCAATTTCTCATCTATCTCCCTATTCTCTCATTCCTTCTTCTCCATTCCCCCACACTCTCAAGTTGATGATGCACTTATTGGAGTGGTGCTTACTCTTTCTTGCGTTCATTTGATTCCAAATATGTGGTATATTATGTATGTATCTGAAATTTTATTTTCATATTCTCTGTAACTCGAAATACAAGAAATTCATATGTAAAAATCTCGCATTCTCATGCCATTAAATCGCTAGTTTTCATGAATTCAGCTTCCATCTTGAAATAGATTATATCAGATTTGTATGAGGGTTATTCTCTGAATTTGTTGACGTTGGGTAAAACATAAATTATGTATGACTCTGTTCTTTCATGACCATATTATCTTTATCTCGAAATCTAAGAAAATCATGTGTGAAAAGCTTGCATTCTCATTCTATTGCATCACTAGTTCTCATGAATTTGGATTCAATCTTGAAGGAGTTTTATATCATATTTGTATGAGGGTTTCTCTTATTTTTATTATTTTTGGACATCCAATTTTAATCTTTATATTACCAATATATTTCATTTTACTTTCATAACCATCTATTCTACTTTTCATGTGTCAAATTTAAGCTAGTAATGCAATTTCCCCTTAAGCAATTTCCATGAAAGTTACCATACAAATATTGCACATCATAATCAGTTTGAAGATATTAATAACCATGATTAATTATATAAATTTATGTCTAATATTCATTTCCATACTCTTTTATTAAATTTTGGAGGTTCGTAATTGAGCTGGAGAGCCAAATTGGCCTCCACCCTTGGGGGGAATTCGACCTCAATTTCCTAGGATTTTTGCACTTTCTCTCCTTAGCCCCAAACCAAGTTCAAGAAGCTTAAATTTGGATCCAAAGTGTTAATATGTAATATTGGGATGCTACAATACTCATACTTCCATTTCATTTAAAATTTGAGACCATTTGGAGACATTTCGAACCCCCTACAACCTTGACTAGTAAAGCTCGAAAATTGCCCAAATTGCACTTTTTTTCAAACATTCCAAGTAGGGAAATTACAGTGGTAATAGAGAATGGCATTGGAACTTTTTGAATTTATCTATTCACGTTTCCTAATAATTATTTCCCTCCATTAGATATTGAAACTGAAGACATTGTTAGTGGAAGAGAAGAAGGTGAATACGTTAATTCTGCGTTAGTGGTGTTTAGGGATAAACTAGGAGCATACGTTATGGATGATAAGGATGAATTTAATATATTTATAAAGTCATATTTTGATGATATTACCAAGAATATTATGCAAGGGTTTGAATTTATGGCTATCCATAATGGGGGTATGCTGGCAGTAGGGGGTAGTAGTAGTTCCCATCATGAAGAGAAGAAGACCTATGGGAAACTATTTTCTCAAGAAATGGAACTCACAATCGAACCCGTGAATTCAAGAATTAGAATATACCTACAACTCCTAAATGAATAGAGTCTAAATAGAACCTTGACATTCTTTATGGCATGAAGGAAGCAGTAGATGAGTGGCAACAACTAAGTGAAGATGTATGTTCCAAACCACCATGAGCTACTCCTATGAATGAATTATAAATATTGAGAGAAACATGTAAAACCTTTCCCCAACAATATCAATCATATCCTACTTTGATGGGAGAGACACATAAGACCATTTTTTTAAGACTTTGTTGATTGAGTATTTGGATATAGGCCTAATATTGCATATGTGAAATCAATAAGGAACAATCAAAAATCCACAAGTCTGGAGGAGACCAAGGATCCACCAATTTATGTGGGTGGTGAAGCAGAAGAAGCATTACATCAGGAGGATCGAAAGCCACTCCTGAGTGACTCTAAAAAATATGAAGAAAAATCACATGAGGATGAATAAGAGTCCCTTGAAACTATTGAATATCATTCTGAGACACATTCTGCAGTGGACATGGACCAAAGAGAATCTATTGATGGATGCTTGAAGTATGAAGGAGTACCTATTGATGGGTTCTCAAACCCATATGTTGGTGACATAGAGAACACTTGTTAATATGTTTATTCAATCCAAAGTTCTCATGAGCATGAATATGAAGACCTTGTAGCAGATAATGAAGAACCAAGATCAACTTTCCCATCACCACTTGAGCTTCAAGAAGTTGATCAAATCAAGAAGAAAGAAGAAGAGGAGGTTCCTAAAAAAGAACCTATTTTTCTTGAATATCCATTGAGGATGGATGAAAAGAAGTTTCAAGTGGCCCTAAAGACTCTCCATGGTATGTATGATCTGATCTCAAAAATTTGTTGGAGCGTGGAGGGGAGATATTCCATGGAGGTCATCGAGAAAATTCAGAAGGAAAGATCCAACATCAAATGGAATCTTTTGAATTTTATTTTTGATAGAGATTATTTAATTGATATTATTGGTTTGTATCATGGACTAACCTTGAATAATGTATAAGATAATGACACAATCTCAAATGAGTTGGTGTCGACCCAAAATACACTCCAAAAATCTATGGTGTAGATTGAGAAACTTCAAGTGAGGTTGCAAAGGTCCTTTAATACACCCTCCTACATATCAAATAATCATTCAATGGTTGAAATCATTTATGTCACAAAGGAGGAACCTCATGTGATGGTGGAACATGAGGTACATGGTGATATGCAGGTGCTTGAAGAGGCTGCATTCAAACAATAAGGAAACCAAGCAAGTGTTCTTATTCAAAGGGATTATGAGTTTCCTCTTGGTGATGCATAGCCTTGGAGGAAGCACATGATCTCACAAAAATTGGACCAACCAATGATTGAGAAGATGCATTAAAAATTTTGATGGGTAGGAGTTGCAAAGAGGTAAGGTTGGTTCACAATTCTTAACTCCCTACTTTTTTTTTAGCCACATAATTGGGGATGAAAATTGGGTGAAATGTTTCTTTTTATTGGTGTCACCCGAGGAGAACGATCCCCCCACATTTTTTTGTGATGAATTGATTAAATCACCAACTCCCTTCCATATTCAGCAGAGGCATTCACTTGTGCCCTTTGATGCCTCCCTCGTCCACTTGAACTATTTGTGTGGAATGAATGGCAGAGAGTTGAGCCATTGGAATTGTGAACTTGGGGAACCCTAAATATTTCCTTTTGTATCTTTCAGTTGGAGTGTTTGGTCATCCATTGATTGGGTGAGTAGACACATGTTGTATTTGAACAACCACAAGGGAGAAATCCTTTCTTACATATGCAAAGACCTCATGAACACACCATTTTTCATTTGTAAGCAGTTGCATGGACATCCATGGTTCATTCATGATGCCTTCTTATGTAATTTGAGCATGAGTCCTAATGATGTGCATTTTTGTTCCTTGTTGAAGAGACTCAATTTTATTTGGCATTACATTCCATAGTTGCATTATTTTTGGGAGAGTTGCACAAAAGTTTTTTTTGTAGTGGGAGTGATAAAATTCCACCAGAGTATTATGATTTTTCCATCCCGCTTGATGGTGTACTCTTCTTGTTGATCATCATGTTTGGAAGGATGCATGAAAGGAAGTGGGATCCAAGAATTATCTTTCCTAATGGTATGGGTTGGAGAGCACTCCTATTTTTTGGAGTGCAATACAAGTAATGGGACCCTGGGATCATTTTTTGGTTTCAATACAAGCAATACAAGCACTCCTATTTTTTTTTTGTCTCATTGGTTTCAATTTTTTGAGTAGCAATAAGTATGGGGATTGAGTCACCACTTTAGAAGGTGATTGTAATCGGAGTAGTGTAGAAACAAGCATGGTGGTTCCTCTTTGAAACTTTCTTGGAATATTGAAAACTCAAATTTTGGCAACCAAACTGCAACTTCAAAGAATTATACAATGAGAAAAAAAGGGCATAATGTACAGAAAAGGTTTCCAAAATATGGAGGTAAAGACTATTTGTGAAAATTTTGTTTTGATGGAATTAATTAATCTTTTGGTGTTTAGTGGTGATGTAACAGGAGATATCAATATTCAAAATCCACATCTCTTTACTTTTGGAAACACAAAATTACAACACATGAGTGCCACTACTCAAATGGAAGCTAAAGAAAATTAAGGAGTAGAACCATAAGAGATTTCTTGGTGCAATGGAAGGAGTTACAAAGTGAGGATTCCACTTGGGAAGATGAACAAATTTTTTAGCATCCAAACTTAGAATTTCTTGAGGACAAGTAAGCTTGGGTGGGGAGGACTGTCATGTCCCCATCCAAATAAGGCTACTTGGAAATAATGTTTCACCAACCTACTAGTTCCCTAGGTTGAGGTGGACACATAAAGTTTGTAATAAGGGAGATATAGGACCCAAAAGGACCTTTTTTTGCCATATTCACATTAAAATGGGTCACATAAATAATAATTGTTAAGAAATAAGGTGGCATTGGTTCTTGGAGACAATTGGAAGCTTGTGGAGTCTTTGGGTGACTAGATTCCCCCACACACTTGGCATGGCATTCATCCAAATACGAACCCATGAGGAATGTAACATTATTGGAAGGTGATGTGGTGGCACATGGCATATCATGAGCCAAGGATTTTTAATTAGGAGAGGAGAGTAAATTCCATGGAAGAGGAAGATACTAAGAAGATCATGTGGGCCACTTGGAAGGAGATTCCATGCACATTATGACAACTAATGATGGAAGATTCTATGAAAAAATCAGACCTGATTGAAGACCTATGAAAAATACGACATGACAGGGATAAAAATAGCTACCAAGAGGGCTCATTTGGGAGTTAGAGGCAGCGATTGAAATTGGAGAAAGAATTGGAGCATGAAGAAGAAGACAAGTGTCATAGGAGTTACTAAACCACTAAGATGAGTTGGAGGAATCCCATGGAGGGAAATTAGAACTTAGGAGTCCTCATGAAGTTAATAAAAGGATTTCATGATGTATTATAATGTATTTCAATCATTTTTTAATTGTCCTTTAGCATTTTGGAGAAATTTTTCTTGTCCATTTCATGGTGAATGTTCACTCTCCCTGCTTGTGAACCAATTTTGAGGGATTTGGATCCCTTTCCAAGTTGGTTGATGGAAAGGCCATTCACACCTATATTTGGATATTAATGAAGGTTTTTTATTTTTAGTTCGAATTCCATAGAGTTTGAATTCTCATCTATCTTCTTATTCTCTCATTTCTTCTTCTCCATTCCCACACACTCTCATGTTGATTATGCACTTGTTGGAGTGGTGCTTTCTCTTTGTTGTGTCCATTTAATGCCCAATATGGGGTATATAATGTATGGATCTGTAAATTTATTTCCATATGCTCTGTAACTCGAAATCCAAGAAATTTATATGTAAAAATCTTGCATTCGCATGCCATTAAACCATCAGTTTTCATGAATTCAGTTCCCATCTTGAAAGAGTTTTATATCAGATTTGTATGAGGGTTATTCTCTGAGATTGTGGATTTTTTGGAATCCATAAATTATGTATGACTCTGTGCTTTCATGACCATATTCTTTGTATCTCTAAATACAAGAAAATCCTGTGTGGAATGCTTGCATTCGCATGCCATTGCATCACTAGTTTTCATGAATTTGGCTTCAATCTTGAAGGGTTTTTATATCATATTTGTATGAGGGTTATTCTCTAAGTTTTATGTTGTTGGGACAATAATTTGTATTATGTATATGACCACTATATTTCATTTTACGTTCAGAACCATCTATTCTACTTTTCATGTGTCAAATTTGAGCTAGTAATACAATTTCCCCTTAAGCAACTTCCATGAAAGTTACCATACAAATGCTAAACATCAAAATCACTTTTCAGAGATTAATAACCATTATTAATGATATCCATTGATGTATTATATCCATCCTCGTATTCTTTTCTTAAATTTTGGGTGGGCGTACTTGATTTGCAGAGCCAAATTGGTCTCCACCCCTGGGGGGAATTTGACCTCAATTTCCTAGGAAATTTGCACTTTCTCTCCTTAGCCACAAACAAGGTTGAAGAAGCTTAAATTCAGATAAAAAGTGTTCATAGTTCATATTGGGATGTTATAAGTCTCATACTACCCTTTCATCTTAAATTAGAGACCGTTTGGAGTCAGTTGGAACCCCCTACAGTTTTAATTAGTAAAGCTCAAAAATTGCCCAAATTGCACTTTTTTTCAAAATTTCCAAGTAGGGAAATTACAATATGGATATCAATGTCCACCCACCTATTCCAACATCTCAGGACAAATTTTCTAGTTTGGCAATTCTTATGGATTTTCATGGCCAAAAATTTCAAGGCATTTTTGAGTCCCTAAACGACATTTTTGGATGGAAGAAATGTATGCTTCTCAGATATATATTTCCAACGGGATATCAATCATTATAAATGGAGATCTCATGAAAAATTTATGCCCCCCNTGTTTAGGGTTGTTTCCCTCATTATTGTGATAAATCCATCCTGCCTTCTTTTGTCACCAGCTTGTGACAAATGAGTGTAGCTTCCACATATCTTATTAGATATATAGATACCACCATTATCACAACTTTTATTTTATAGTCTACTCTATTTCATTCATTTAATAGAATCTAAGTTTATTGTATCAATGTGTTCCTTGAAATATATTTATGTATGTGATTAAATATATTCTCTTTCACTTTGTTCTCATATAAATTCATATCAGGAAACTTACAGATGTACCTCTTGGATAATGTAGATAAAGTAGATGACTGCTAGAACATCATGAAAAACCATGAGTGGGGAAGTACTCTCCTCCCACAACCTCTCAATGATAGAATGATAGTCCTTGATCCCTCACTTGGCATTAAAAAACTAGATAACACTCATGTCTTCAAAATATTCCCTAAACCTCCAAAACTCCCATCTCCTCCTATCCCGCCCCCTTTCCAAGAACCAATTAGGAGGAGGAAGCAGGGAAAGTCCTCGTCCCCCTCTCATTCCCCTTTTTAATGCTTTCCCAAGCTCTCCCCAATTGAACACATGTACACATGCAAAAATACCGATGCAAAAATTATGTAATTAGATAAATAGGTAATATTTATTATTCTATTCCACTACCCCCAATAACCCTCTCTTATAATTAATTAGAAATTAACTTAATTTAATATATAAATTTATGCAACTATATTTTTTCATGAATCTCCATGCCCTTATTATAATAACATTGTTATAGGTATATGAACCTACATAATCTAATACTATTGTGTAGGGGTAGGACCCACTTGTGTGGCCATCATGAGTGTGTCTTGCACCTACACTATAATCAGAGTATGTCCCCCTAAAACTAATGCAAATATGTGTCGGAGGGGTGTTACATACTCCCATCCTTTAATGAACTTCGTCCCAAAATTATAGTTTCAAACTTCGTAGTCATAGTACATATGCTTGCTCCCTTACACACCCTAAACATGAGAATTAATACCATCTACCACCTTCATAATCCTCCAATCCAATATTTCAAATAGTCATTCTCGTTATGCAATGAGCCTCTACTATAACATGTATGTGGATAATATAGTAGGCATCGAAAATTCCACGGGAAGTTTCCATGGCTTATCAACCTTCCAAGCTTTCATTAAATATATGGTGTCATCGCAATTAAACAGAACCTAGATCTCATCGGGATTAGAAGACATTGGGTTACTCGTACACCAACCCTTTTATCAGGATTATTGTACTCCAAGAATCTTGAAAGGATAGCTTTTACTCCCTCCCTATGAACCATTAACGAACCATCCCCATGCATCAAGAGTCCTCCATATGCCTCCCTTCACTGAAAACACCTCAAGTTGTGGGCTTTCAATAATTGTATAAAGGAAAAAGAATCACTAGATTAGTATTGTTGAATGATCTGGTCTCCATCCCATAAGTTTTTACTTGCAACCTTTCTCCATCACGATTATGGGTTCCTATGAGATCATAGAATGAACTGACCTTGATGGCCCCATAGTGGAATACTTGAAACAAAACTTCCACTCACGACATTTAGTCAATCATTGATCATTACCATAACATCATGGTCATACCATATCATTTATGCAATATGGAACAAGAAGCCACATGTATTTATCGCATGCCATCAGTTTACAATGAAACCATTATGAAACAAGACCACAAGCAATATTGCATCGCCATTAGATTGAAACAATCATGAAATAAGAATCCACATGCAATAGTACATGACATCAAATCATACCATCATAAATATTATACATTTACATAAACCACATGTTATCATGCTCATTTAATCTTCAATTATTATGGAATAATTCTACACAATACCACAATCTAAATTAAGCACATCACACGATCACAAGAATGTCATAAACCAACGAAGCAAAGTATGAATGTTGTTCCTAGATATATTATCTCAAGCACATAATGTCTGAAAAAATAATTGTGTGCATCGCCTTAGCCATCATAAAACATTAAATTATATGCAGATCCCAATCATTATCATTATCATTTATACAACCATATCAACCATTTATACAATGCTCGTCAACAGTGTCTAATAGAGGTGCACTTAGCTAAAAGGTGAAAGAGATGTAGGAATAGTGCATGCCACAGTGCATATGCAAGCTACGTGATCATGTTGGTAAGGGAACTACAACATGCTAAAGCATGGGGGTATAAATCAAAATCATGAACATCTGACTTTAAAAAGAAGAAAAAACATATAGACTATTTTATGGCTTATCCCATGTGTTATATGTTGCTTGATGGAAATAAATCTGAAACATTGTCCACACTGTCCTCTTGGAAGGAATTACATATTTATAAATTAGAAAAGGATTGGAAAGGAACACACAATTTTCATCTTATTATCAATTATTCATTGAACAATCCACAATCTACTACTATCATTTCCTACCAGAAAAGAAAGATGATCTTAACTTCATCAACAATGAATTCTTCTTAAAACGTATAGAAAAAAAATACATACTCAAGAGTAATGCTTACATGCTACTATGATATTATCCAAAAAAATCTAAATCTAAAAAAATTAAAAATAATTATTGTAACTACACCCTTAAAATTCATAAAAACTCAAAAACTATCCCAACAAAATTAAAAATAAAATTTAAACCATACAAGTTAAGAAATAAGGAAGGATTTTTTTTTTAATAAAAATTATTTTTTTTAAATTTACCTAAAACAAAACCCTAAAACACACTCCTCGTAGACATAAAAATTAAATTCAAATAATGTAAGGAAATATGAGGATTTAAATTCATTCACTTTGAGACTATAAAAAGCGCCCTTTAAAATTAAAGGACTTTTAACTAGAATATTACATTGTAAAAAAAAATGGCAATATACGAGGTGAAGAGTAGACTTTTAAAAACTTACCTAAAACAAAACCCTAAAATAACAAGTTGATAAGACTATAGAAAATTACTGTGCTTCGGTTGCAGATCAGTATCATACGAGGACTTTTTTATGCCTTGTTTTGATATGACTAATGGATCTTACTCTGAGCCTCATCAATAGCCCCTCATATCTCGAAACCCTATCTTCCCCTCTATGGTTGGGGTCAAAGGAGGTCTACAACTAACTCTTTTGGTGGGGTCACATTTCGGCACTGTCACACTTCTATGGATGTAAGGCTTCTACCTAGGAAAAAGTGGTTTTATATAGTAATATAATGAAATTATGAAGTTTTTTTTTGAAGAAAAAAAAGAAGTTGAAGACAAATTTCGCTTGCCAAAAATAAAGGATATCTTAATATTTATGTGCTATGACAAGTGTGTAATAAGATAAAGATCATGACCAAGAAAGATAAAAATGGCAGTTCATAAAAAATGAAAATATCTTGATATAACTATCTAGCGTTAATAATTTCTATATCAAATTATAACTTATTACAATGATACATGTATAATTGAGATGTCAAGGTTCATTCATTGAACATTTATTTCAAGGAATTAATCATTAATCATTTATTAAGATCTAGACCTCACCAAACTAATGGTCACCATACATTTGTTGATTATGGAAGATTAAGCCCTTAACAAACAAGATGAAAACAATGTAGTCCAAAAATTAGTTGGCAAAACATAAAAACCATTTAAAACAAATTCACCTTATGTTTTTTTGCAATTCACCTCTTGTTTTCTGCAATTCGAATTGCTTATACAAATAAAGAAATAATGACCTACATGCCAAGGATAAATTATTTCTCAAAATGGTTATGAAAATAGTAAGAAGCGTGACTGCATATCAAATAATACAACACAATGAAACCACAACAAGAAATGCTATACCACAAACCGTTTTTATTACTTTGGGAAACTTTCAAGAATACTCCATAATGGACAATGTTCTCTATTGCAACTCTCTGCCACTAAGAGAGGATATTGTAGTGTCCTAAACAACTCAAAGCCACAAAACAAACCCACATAAAAGAGCATGTATTATTCAAATAATACTTTCACTAGATACTTGAAAGTATGCACAATATACCTTAATGTGGAATCTACTCTAAATTACTAGGATTCTAACACCAACCTACTTTTGCAAAGAAATACCTCCATGCGCTCAGTCCCATCATCACCCTTCCTAAAAATTATATGTGATCAATACAATGGTTACTAGAGTCGTAAGGATCTATAATGATGAACACCTTGAGCTAGAAAGATAACACTGAACCAAAAGTTTCTATAATATGGGATTCAAGGAATGGCAAGTTAAGAAGGATTTTCAAGATGTCGGGAAAACCCCAAAAGTATGAGAGAAAAATGAAGTTGAACAGAAAGTGATGATCCCTTATATTGCCCATGGCACCTCAGAAAAGATCGTCAAAATTCTTAGAAAGAATATGATTGGCATGATTTTTCAACCTCCAAGTACTATAACAAGCCTCCTCAAATTGGTTAAGGGCCTCATGGATCCTCAACTACAAAAAAAAAAATTATGGCATCCCATGCCCATGCAACTTTAAATAAATTTGTGAGACTAGGAGATCTTTTCAAGTTAGGATTAAGGAGCATAAAGCAACAATCACTCACAATCAACAAAACCCTCAACATTAGCAGAGCACTCTAGTAGAACTAAGCATCATATATGTATTGAAGACACCAAAATCCTATCCAAGGAGGATAACTTAACTAAAAGATGTGTCATAGAAGCCATAAAGATTGTGAAGAAAAGCATAGTTGTTTCTTTTTTTTCTTATATATATATTTTTTTGTTATTAACTTTATTCTTTGTTATTTTATTTAATTCTTTATTAATTTATTTTTCATTTGTGTGTACTTCTTCATCTTTAATTCTTTGGTTTTAGGTTTTGGTTTTTATTAATTTATGCTAATTCTTCTTTATTTTATTGGTTTTAGGTTAGCTTTTATTTAGACCTTTATTATTTTGGTGTTAATTATTTTACTCTTTTAGTTCAGTGTTTAGTTTAGTTTTAATTATTTTTATTATTAGGTTTTCTTTAGTTGTCATTCTTTGTTTTTATTATTTTTACTAGTTTCTTTTATTATTAATTTGTATGTGATATCTCTAGTCTTTGTAAGATTTCAACATCTAATTTCATTTCTCTAATTTGTATCTCTTTGATCTTAATTATGGGTTGCATATCACAAGTACAAAACGTCAATAAGTTACTTAATTTGAACACAGTGAATCTGAAAACTACGAGCAAACCAAATCTTGTAAGGCATAGTAGTTCTCCTATAGAAACCAAGAGGTTGCACTACTTTGTGAATACTAGTTCTGTATAGTACACAAACATAATCCAATGCACATTTGGTAAAATTTAAACTTATTTGCAAAATTCAATTGACTTACAAACATAATCTCTATCATACACCTTCAACTGAAGATGTTTCTTTCACAAAAGGAGGATCTTATATTTCTTGGAGAACCATCAGATGATAAGACTAAAAGAGCTAGTAAAGTAATTATCTTAATAAAATTGTGCCTTCCAAAATTCAACTACTTAAAAGAAAATTTGGTGGAAATCCATAAGATGAATCATAATAAAAGGCCTAGAAAAACAACCATCTTAGTAAAATTATTGGGCCTTCCAAAATTCCACCCGTACAATGTCCATATCCATTGCGCAATACAAAGCATCTAAGAATAAACTAAACCATAGATATTTGTTCATCATAGATATTTATATTCATGAAAGGAACCAAATAAGAAATTCCCTCCAAAATCAATACAATTACTAGACCTTGAAAGTGGATATTAGTTCATATCAATAATAACAAAAGAGAGAACATCAACTAGACTTCAAAATCTCCAAAAACTAAAAACTAAAGATAGAATAATTATCATTAATGGAAATGAACAACAGCCTCATCAATATCCATGGATTTAATGGACACTGAAATCACTAGTTTCTGCCTACAAGGGATTCAACACAAGGAAAATAATGTTAAAAATAGGGCAAATGACTTAGTAAATCATGGTGTCAGTGGCACCATTGCAGAGGATGGTCATGATACTTCAGTTGCTAGTTTTTCCTTTAGAGAAAAAGGAAAATCCACTTATAACTTATTTGAATGATTAGCCAAACATTATGATGAGTTCCCCAATGTTTTATGTAGATATTGGCATAAATAAAAAGAGTAATGCAATTCACCAAAATGATGCATATAAATTTGTTTTTCTCATCAATATTTAGATAAAGAGACACAACTACAAAAGATACAAAGTGAATTTCAGTGTTAATTGAGTGGATGGCATGGTTATGCACACTGGCGATCTTCATGATATGTGACAACTTTTGCATGAAAATCAGGGACTGGTATTTATGGAAATTTTCTGAGTTGGTTATGATTGTTATCAATAACTATATATATGCACAACTGGCAAAGTTGGAGGAGAAAAACATGGGGTTAATGGGCATCAGATGGGGTTAACTATGCCAAGGACAAGCTTTTGGGAGGGTATAGTCTTTCCTAGTATGAAAAGGTTCTACATGTAAAGTTCAATACCATGTTACTAAGGGCATGGAAAAATTAATTAGATTTTTTTTAAAATGACGACCAAGGAGGCCTAAGTTTTGGTTGAACATGATCCACCTACTAATATCACAGACTATATCAAGTGCGGTACTTCAGGAATATGTTCTATGTTTTTTGGTAAGGCTACTAGAATGACTCAAGGAAATCCCATGGAGAATCAAACCTACAACTTCTTAAAATTTAACGAATGAATCCCATAACCTACATAGAAATCCCAGAAAACTAAAGAAGATGACTAAGATGAAATTATTGCTTTATTTTCAAAACCGTAGATGGTTGAGAAAGAGTTGCATGTAGAGATATCAATATTGGTAAAGTGGGGAAGGATATAATAGGATGGAATAAGGGCATGTAGAGTCTCTTGCAATGATACATTGGATAAGAAGAACAAGGTGAGTATATGTGAACCAAAGAAAAATTGGATGAATTCATCTTTTTGGTTGGGAATGAGAATAATAAACTAAAAAACCTCATATTTCCAAATGATGTGTGGTCCTTGAATCAACATAGTAATAAAATTTCCAAAATGTTAAGAGGGGTCCAAAGGCCATAGATTTGTTCATGTTCTCTAATACCAAATGTAACACCAAACTTTGATTTTTAATCTAATAAAACTTGAAAACAATATTTTTTAATCCACACAATTAAAATTTACCAAATATTAACTTAAGCTCAATTGTGATAGTAAATTAGGCAGAAGAAATTTGATTTGTATCAATTAAATTACAAAGGAAACTTATATATGTGCCTCTTAGATGATATAAATAATTATATCATTTCTAGAACAACATGAAAACCCATGAATGAGGGACCACTCTCCTCCCAACCAAACTCCTAGACATAAATAGAGAGCCCCCAAGACCTCATCAACAATACCAAACCTTAAAAACACTCCCTTCATCGGAATCCTCCCTTAGTATCTAAAACTCCCATCTCCTCCTAGAACCCCCCCTAAAAACGAGTAAGGAGGAGGAAGAAGGGAAATACCCCTCCCCCATCTCATTCCCTTGTTTTAAGCTTTCTTAATCTCTCTCCAATTGAACACATTTCCACATGGAAAAAATCCATATGAAGTTATGAAACTATATGTTTTCTGAAATTCCTGTGTCCTTATTATAATCATATCATTAAATGTATATGAGCCTATATAATCTAATACTTTTGTGTAAGGTAGGGACACACATGAGGTCATCATGAGTGTGCCTTACACCTACATTATAACTTGGGTATGTTTCCCTCTAAATCTAATGCAAATATGTAACGAAAGGGTGTTTCACTTTGAAAAGATTTTGGTTATAGTCAATGGGTCCCATTAAAAAATATCTACAACCTACAAAGGTTTCGAGGAAATGACAAACTATTTATGTTATTAGCTAATTGCTTAATTTTCCCATCTCATCTACCCACTTAACGTGTTGGATGACAACCAATCCTTCTCTAGTTTTGAAGTTTTGTAGCAAGATTCATGCAAAGACATTAAGTGACGAGTAGTAGTAACTATTATCCTCTCATTTATTGAAATTCAACAAGCCTTTAAAAGTGAAGTGGATGCTTCCAGACATATAAAGGGCACAATTTTCATGCAGCATAGAAGAGTTATCAAATATCATTTTGGGATTATTTTAAGCATTGTGCTAATTAATTATTGAATTTATGACCATTGTATTATGAGCGCCTATAGGCACTAAAATCGTTATTTTATCAATAAAGGAACAATCATCCACATTGACCATAAGACTCTCAAGTTCCTCAGACAATGACCATTGTATTATGAGCGCCAGTAGGCACTAATATCGTTATTTTATCAATAAAGGAACAATCATCCACATTGACCATAAGGCTCTCAAGTTCCTCAGACAAAGGAAGATTGAGAATGTACGCCACATGATGCATATCACCTATATGTAGAATTTAAACATGCTAATAAAAAACTAGAAAGTAATGATGAACAAGCTTACAAACTTCATTATGAGGTGTTAGACAACCAATTTTATAATGTTCAAATACAATTAAGTAGTAGTTTGGGTTCAATGATTTCAAGTACATGTCATGTATTGTTTAGATTTTGCATGACATTTTGTAGTTCTCTATAACTCCATAATCATGCCAACAAATGGGGAGTTTCATGACTACCTATTAAAGTACATGATTTTTTTATAGTCTTAGCATAATTTTTATTCCTTAGATTCAATGATTTCAAGTAAGTACATGTCATGTATTGTTTAGATTTTGCATGACAGTTTGTAGTTCTATATAACTCCACAATCATGCAAACAAATGGGGAGTTCCATGACTACCAACTAAAGTACATGATTGTTTATAGTCTAAGCATTTTTTTTCTTACCTAAGGATATTGCATACTTCCATTGTTGCACAATTCATAATGATTTAAAATATTATGTCATTTAAAAGTGGAGAAGACAATTGCAAATTTGTGAAGGTATTTCTACTAGTTGAAAATCATATGTATGTACTAAATTCCATACATAGTTATCTCCTATCTATCAAGTCAATATCAATGAATGAAATTTCTTGATTATTATATCCTAGTTCTATTCTCGAGGAGGACTATGGGAGTTGATGCCAATGGATATCCTTGGAATTTTACCAATAATTAGCAGGGGCAATGACTACCTTATTATACCTTTACAAGAAAACAGTTCCAAGGCAATAGGAATCATAATTGATATTAAACAAAGTTTGGGTTCCCTTTGGTCTATCATCATCAATTATATGTCACTATGATAATATATTCATATCTAGTTTTGGTAGGTTTTACATAGGGATTCCATGGGAATCCAATGTCCCATATGCATAGTATAGTTACAACTATGTAGTGCAAAATGTAGCAAAAACTTCACCTTTCAAAGCATGTGTCGGATACTGATCCAAGGATCCATTTATTATCTATGTCCTATTTTATGAGGCGATATCAGTGTTGGACCCCTACAAACTATTTATAATGGATTATTTGGTTGAGTAAGGACATTGGAGGAAGTTGCCACTAGAAAGAGAGTGGAGTTAAGGGATAGGCCATGTACGTGTGGGGCATATGTGGAGTTTTTCCACGTACATGAGGTTAGAGTGAGCTCAAGACCTGAGATGTCATAATGATCAACCACAAGCCCAAGTGTGTTAGTGTACCATCCAAGAGACCAATGATCACCTATGTATCAGATAAGTATTCAATGCCTACATTATTCTTAAATTAAATATATTAGAATAAAATAAAAAAATGTGAATATGCATGTTTATATTTAGGAAAATACTATTTATCTCGTTTTCTTCCTACAAATGAATAAAAATGGTGATAATTATTATTAAATAAGTGAAACATTTAAATATGGAAAAAATTCTAACATTTGGTATCGAAGCCAATGGATTATATTTTTTAATCTCGGTATAAAAGACCTAATTCCTGGGACCTATTGAACCCTTTATTAAGTAGAAATAAAGATAAATCAAACTATAAAAAAAGATAACTATAGTTATGGGATTTTTCTTTTCTTTAGTGATTTCGGTAAAAATAAATTTTCACTAAGGTGTCCATTAGATGTAGTTGGGTGGCTGGGAGGAATGATTGTTAACCTCCCCACCCAAGTTCATTTTTAGTAAGTGAGATAATGCTCGTGTTGATACCTTATGTAATGTTTAAGTGGATTATGTAATTTGGACATACCTTGATTCTCTGGAATAGCAGGTGTTGGCATATTTTCTAGTGTAAAGAAAAACCAAAACTTGTCACTAAAAAATATAGTATCCTCAAATATTTTTTCAATTTCTAACCTTAAAAAGTATATTATCTAATATGGTTTATAGTATTTTAACTTAAGTATTTTTCTAACACACACACACACACACACACACACACACACACACACACACACACACACACACACATACACACACACACACACACACACACACACACACACACACACACACACACACACACATATACCAAATGGAAAATATCTATTACTCTAAATAAAGAGTGATCATAAATTGTCCTCAAGGGACTTCATTATATACCAAAAGAGTTATATAACTTGTATTTCATGATTTACATATATTCAAGCATAAATCTGGTTTCCTTTTTGGCTACAAAATGAGCATTACATTCAATGATCATTTTGATTTATCATTTGTACAAAATGGACATCTATTTGATCATGAGTTTGACCTTCCACATCTAAAAGTCCAGAAGGAAGTGCAAGTGCTAGCTTTTACAGTTTGTCGACTTCTGAATTCAGTTCTCTATATATGTGTGTGAAGCTAACTTGTTCGAATATTGTTATCATATCTTTAATAGAAAGAAAAAGATGTTGCAAATGCGGGGCATTGATTCAAATCTTCCCATTTTCCCAATCTATGACCATTTTGGAGTCTCCGAAGAGCTGCAAAGACTTCAATTGTTTTTCTGATGCAATCCTTAATACTGCCCATAAATCTGCAAGTTTAGCCTTGTTCTTGGAGGCACGACCTGAAATGAATTTGATTTGCTATATATATATACACACACACGCACACACACACACACACACACACACACACACACACACACACACACGCTTCAATCTTATTATTTTTCATTTTTTATTGTTTTATGCCAATGCAATTCTTTGGCTAGAGATCTATAACCATTATCTTTGACTAACTAATAGTGTTTGTTTCTGGTTAGAGCTAAACTATTTGTTTCATCATATTTATATTCATAGATATATAGATTTCAACTTTTTAAAATTAAAAAGAAAAAGAAAAATTCTTCATTTTCATTTTAGATTTTAACTTATGAATAATATTAACATTAATATATTATCTACTAACAATTAAAAAAAATCTTTATTTTTATTCTAAATTAACTTATAAATAATATTATTATTAATATATTATCTACTAACAAAAAAATCATGTTTTAGATTAACCTATGAATAATATTAACATTAACATTAGTAAATTTCATGTTTTAGATTAACCTATGAATAATATTAACATTAATATATTATCTACTAACAAAAATCATGTTGACAAAATAAACTATCATTTAACCATATACTAAATTAATTAATTATATTTCATATTACAATTATTATTATAGGAAATGAAATATTCACCTAATTGTAAAATAAATTTTTAAGATTAAAGTTTATTCAATCATAAATCAACGAAAATAGTAACAATAGGATGGTAGCTTCTAGAATTGGGTGGAAAAATTAATAATTTATATTTTCTTATAAAAAAAATTATATACAATATAAAATACAGTATATTATATGAATATTGTATTTACAAAATTAAAATTATATAATAATAGACAATTCATATGATTAAAAAAAGATAAGTTATGAGTAGAATTTTACAACTACTTTTAACATGGTGATTGCAATGGGTTAAGTTAATCTTTATTTAGTAGGTTATAAAATGATTAAGGATAACTATATGTGGAGAGCAAAGCAAGTGTTAAAGTTGAAATGTTGTAAATAGAAGGTCTTGTGTTCAAATCCCCCCAAACTTACTTATGTGCCACGGTTTGGGGCCTGTGGATGCACCTAAAGGTATATTGGTAGCGGTATTGGATCCCTAGACCCCATGTCACATGAGTACCAACCCCATCCCCACTTTGACAAAAACTCTATACTCAAAATGAGAACTCTAGTCCTAAAAAAACATTTTTTCTGTGAAAAACATCAAAATCAAGCTTCAAATTGAAAAATGATACTACTAGTAGCATTCTTTTTTGTTTCAAGGCTAAAAAGACAACCATTACTTTAAAAACCCATATTGATGTTAACAATAGCCTTAAAATCAATCCTTGAATATAAAAATAACGGTACTAGATGCACATTCTTTTTTTCAAATGTCAAAAGTATAACGTGTTTGAAAGCATGGACTTAACAATAAATATTATTGGAAGAAAAATATTACCACCATTTTCTAAATCTAAAACTAGTGTGAACATTGTAGTATTTTTCAAACCAAAGCCTTAAAAAATAAAGACTCCCCTCTGTGTGACCATCACTTCCCCTCTTTGTTTAAAAATAAAAATAAAAATAAACATTTATAAATAATAAAATAAAAACTAAAAAATAAATAAATAAAAATTATTAAACCATTAAACTTATATATATATATATATATAAATGAAATTGTATTATTCAAAAAAATATTGAAATATTGAAATTTTTATAAAGAAAATAATTTTTTTATTAAACAAAATATGATTTTATCAAAACAATTAAAAATCATATTTAAAAAAATACAAAATATTTAATAAAAACT
>LPNX010938875.1:87065-141757 GCA_001517045.1 Pseudotsuga menziesii
CGATACTTTTGTGAAGAAATCCTTTAAATTTGACAGCAAATCGAAAGAAAAAGATCAGGGGAAAAAGAAGATGGCTACTGTTAAAAAAGAGGGTGAAAAGCCTACATGTTCGCATTGTCAGAAGGGACATGATGTCTCTAAGTGTTGGAAACTTCATCCGGAGTTAAGGCCAAAGAAGTAAGGAGGAAACAAAGATAAAGGCAAAGCAAAAGCTACTGCAGCGGTTATTCAAGACTTGGGATCCAACTCAGGTGATGAAACAAAGGTTACAGCTATCGGAATCCAGGGTAAGAATAAAAGTATCTCACTTCCCATTGATGCAAAATCAAGTTCTAGTGCAAGTACAAATCCTCCATCTACTTCTAAGCAAAATGATAAAAATAGAAGTGCATTGTTTCATGTTCGTGTCATTGCAAATCACACAAAGATTGATACATTGTTTGATAGTGGTTCACAAGTAAATCTGATATTAGAAGAAGTGGTTAAGAAATTGCATTTAGTTACTATGCCTCATGAAAAACCCTATCCTCTTGGTTGGGTTACTAATGATACACAATTGCAAGTTACAAAGAAATGTGTTTTGAAATTTGCAATCACTAAAAAGTTTATGGATGAGGTAGAACTAGATGTAGTACCACTTGACATTTGTGGAATAGTACTTGGGAGTCCATATTTGTATGACCGGAAAGAAGTCTTTTATAGAGAACAGAATAAGTATCATCTTTTTAAAGATGGTGTGGAATATATTGTACGAGCACATAAGACAAAAATGAATCTAGCGATAGTTTCTGCAGGACAAATGAAGAGGCTGGTAAATGCTAGTAAGAATTTTGTGTTAATGATGGTTAAGATGAAAAATGATGAGATCTCTAAATCTTTTGAGGGATGTGATCCTAAACATAAGTCTGAACTAATTGAAATCATTTCTGAGTATGATGATTTGCTTCAAGATCCGAAGGGGTTACCACCAAAGAGAGAGATTCAGCATGAGATACATTTCCAACAGGATGTGCCACTCCTGAACATAGCCGTGTACCGGATGTCTGTAATGCAGAACGAGGAAACCAAGAAGCAGGTTCAGGAGCTGATTGAGAAGGGGGTCATCCGGCCAAGTACTTCTCCTTATGGCTCTCCTATAGTCTTGGTTCTGAAGAAGGATGGGTCTTGGAGGATGTGCATTGACTATAGGGCCCTTAACAAAATCACCATTAAAAACAGGTATCCTCTTCCTCGCATTGATGATTTGCTTGATCAGTTGAAACATGCAACTTACTTTACAAAATTAGATCTGCGTAGTGGGTATCATCAAATCCAGGTTACTGAAAATGATGCCTAGAAAACAGCGTTTAAAACAAAACAGGGTTTGTATGAATGGCTTGTGATGCCTTTCGGACTTTGTAACGCACCTGCTACTTTCATGCGGGTCATGAATGATGTCTTTCGTCCATTCATTGATGATTTTGTAATTGTATATCTGGATGATATCCTAGTGTTTAGAAAAACCTGGGAAGAGCATATTGCACATGTGAAGAAAGTTTTAGATGTACTGAGGAAGGAGAAGCTTTACGTAAAAATGTCTAAATGTGAGTTTGCTAAAACTTCTTTAGTATATCTGGGCCATATTATTGGTGGAGGCCACCTATGAATGGACCCAGCCAAGGTTTTTGTCATTGTAAACTAGCCACGGCCTAACACCGTTACTAAAATCAGAAGTTTTCTGGGTGCGATTCAGTATTGGAGGAAATTCATTGCTGCGCCATTACATGCGTTGAAAAGCGTCAAAGATATTTTCCAGTGGGGAGGCAAGCATCAGAGAGCCTTCAACACTTTGAAGGAAAGGATTAGCACAGCACCAGTTCTGACATTTCTAGATTTACAGCAGCCATTTGAGATTGAGACCGATGCCAGCGGGTTTGCCATGGGAGCAGTTTTGATGAAAGGGAGGAAGCCAGTCTGTTACCATTCAGAAACATTCTCTACTGCGGTAAGTAACTATCCGACTTATGACAAGGAATTATATGCTTTATTACAGAGTATGAAGAAGTGGAAACATTATATAATGGGAAAAGAAACAGTCATACATACTGATCATCAGCCACTTCAATATTTACAATCTCAAACTAAAGTACAGCAAAGTAGGCATTTAAGATGGATGGGATTTTTACAACAGTTTCATCTCATAATTAAGTACAAAAAGGGAATTCATAATAAGGTAGCAGACATGTTATCAAGGCCTCCTACGAATGCTTCAATCATTCTTCAAAACAGTTCATTAACGCATGAAAGTTATATTGAACAGTATGCAGAAGATAAAGATTTTAAGAAAGTATATGCATCACTAATACATGGTAAACAGGAAGAGAACTATTATGTGCATAATCAACTCCTATATCATCTCGGTAAACTCTATATTCCAGAGAAAGAGAGAGTGCATGTGATTTGAGAAGCACATAGTTCATTGATTGTAGGACATTTTGGTGTAAGTAAAACATTGTCTGTATTGCAGAATCATTGTTATTGGCCTTAGATGTAAGAAACTGTAGCTAAATATATACGAGGATGTGTTATGTGTGCAACAAGTAATCCTAGCAATAGGAAATTGGGTTTGTACACACCTCTTCCAGTTTCTTCTCGTCCCTGGGAAAGCATTTCTATGGACTTTGTAGGAGGACTACCTATGTCTAGAAAAGGTCATGATTACCTATATGTTGTTGTGGACAAATTCAGCAAAATGTGTATCTTAATGGCATGTAACAAACAGATCACTGCTGAACAAACAGCTCATCTATTCTTTCAGAATGTTTGGGTACATTTTGGGCTACCCAAGTCTGTTGTATCTGATCGAGATTCCCGGTTCTTGGGAGAATTCTGGTCAACTTTATGGGAGCTTATGGATACCAAACTTAAGAAAAGTACATCTTTTCATCCACAGACCGATGGGCAAACATAGGTAGTAAACAGAACAGTGGTTCAGATGCTCAGAGGATATTGCAGTAAACATCCTAAACTTTGGGATGAGCAGTTGCAGTATATACAACATGCTTACAATCATGCAGTTCATTCTTCCACGAAAAGATCTCCTTTTGAAACTTGTTTTGGTTATCTGCCAAGGACACCGATGGACTTCTCTTTTGGCAAAGATGTAGTGTATGGACATCATGATGCAGATAAAGCTCTAAGATTCATCCAGAGAATCCAAGCGGTGCAGCAGGCAGTTCAGGAACAGTTGGAGAAGAGCCAGGAAAAGTACAAATCCAGGCATGACAAGCATCGGGTTGATCATCAATTCCAGGTTGGTGACAAATTTTGGTTACATATCACCAAAGAAAGAATGAAAGGTGAAGGTAAAAAGCTTAAGCCTATCCGGTATGGTCCTTTTGAGATCTTGGAAAAGATTGGTACAAATGCTTTTCGCTTGAAGTTACCTCCATACATGCAAATCTATTCAGTTGTCAATGTTGAGAATCTTAAATTGTATGAGCCTCCTATGATCATGGATGAGGAAACTAACATACAGGTTCCTTCAGTTGATGATATGGCACCTGAATACATGAAAGAGTTGCAGGATGATGTTATTCTTGACAGAAATATAAGGACTTTGCGAAGGGGGAATGTTGAGTACCTTCACGTGGGGCTTAAAGGCATTCATCCTAGCAAGGCAAGATGGATGGAGATTGGAAAAGCGAGGGAGCTGTACCCTCACTTACTTGCAGAGTGACTCAAGATTTTGGTGGTCCAAAAGCTCTCCAACAGGAGGAATGATCCGATGGATTATTCATCTTCAAAAATTACACTGATCCAATATGGTACAATAGTTATTAATCTATGGTTCAAAGAACATAACATATGCTAAACATAGTGCGCGACTAGCCTTAAGGGCCACGCGGTGCGACAGAACATCGTGCAGCTTGCATGGGTCATGCAGCTTGTGTAGTGATAGTATGCTGCGTAGTTACCACATGGTGCGCAGTTATGGCATGGGTCGCGCAGCTTGTGCAGCTTGCATGGCCCGCGCAACTTGTGCACCGTCAGGAGGATCTCTGGCCACATTAGGGGAGATAGAGGAAGAGATTCAGATCAGGTTAGAGAACAGAGCTTCGTTTTTATGTTATGAGAAACTTGGGGAGTTGTTGCAAAGTTCCCAGACGCTGTTCTTTTGAAGTCGACATTCTCTGTTATAATTTAGCTTTCTTTGCCTTTCGAAGGCTAATTGTAATTTCCAGAAGAGAGGTATTAAAGACTTTGTACAGCTTTCTGTTTACAGTTGCTGAAGTTGATTCCAGAACCATTTGTGTACCATCTTAAAGAGATTAATTGGATTGGTACCCATTGGAGAGGGACCCGGAGACGTATCCCAGTGAAGGGGGTGAACTCTGCTATCAACTTCTGTTTGTGACTCTCTGTTTCAGTGTTTCTCATTTCTGTTTCAGTTTTGCTGTTTCATTTCCTGTTTAGTTTGTTGTTATGTCATATTTCATCATTTAATTAACTGTTCAAGCTATTTGATGAATTCAGCAAACGGATTAACGCATTCTTTAAATAAACTTTTAATGCACTCAAGTTGAGGTCCGACGGATCATCTGATGACCTTTACCCTGTTACCTGGTTCAAAGAACCCTATTCCTTACTGGCAGCTATGTTATGCAGACTGTATGGCCTTCCTAATTGTTCTGTGTTCAAATCTAAATGGGCTCCAGTAGCTCATCATGTTTTAGCAACTGACGATTCTTTCCCGTGTGCATCCATATTGTCTCTAGAAATCAAAATTTCTATCCAAGACTACCAAAAGGCCACTGCTAGAAAGAAACCCAATTTCTTCTTTTCAACCTTCATTTATGATATATTGTGCGTTGAGTTCGAATATCCCAATTTGGGATGGAAGTGGAGTCCCCCCCCCCCCAAGTGCCCATTTATTATTCAGAACTATGGGATACTAACTATGCACCCAAGTTCTATGATATATGTCAACACTTCCTTGGCACCATCTATTTTTCAATATTTAAGAAGAAAGCTCTTGCATTTTCCCCTGAAGCCACAGCTTTGATTGGTACAATGGGTGACTGGTATGTTGGTGAGTATTTTTCGTACATCAGAATTTGGGGTAGCAACACTGTTCATATTCTACCCAGAATTGTCCCTGACAGGTTGGTTCTAGAAGAAGTGGCTTTCCAAACTGTCAATGATGGGGTTTACAGGTAGCTGATTGGCCCTAACAAAAAATCTTGGCCCAAATTCCCTTTGAACCTTGGATCGTTGGTTATCCCAACTTCAACCTGGGCTACAGTATTGGGTGAACAGATACAGTCCTTGAAGCTTGGTTTTTCCAGCAAGAGAAAACACGATCCCAAGGGATGCCTCGATACCCACTTTAAGCACTACCATATCAAAATTAATTATGTGCATGAGGAAATTCCTGATGATTCCATTTACCAGGGTGTTAGTACATTTTATGAAGTGTTGGGGAGAGCCAAAAGCAAGGATGAGGAAGCCCACATCTTGCAGCATCAAAAGGAACTAAAAGACAGGATTCAGTGTTACAGGGCACTATAGGTTGGCCTCTTTGAGAAAGTAAGAAAGGACAGAGAAGAAAAGGAAGCTGAAGCAATGAAAAATTCATCAGTGGAAACTTTTCCGGATGGAGACAAGGGAAAAGGTCTAATGGAAGACCTTCCATAGGTACCAGTTAGCCAGCAAGTCAAATCCTTAATACTTACGTCAACACAATCAAAATAGAAGCTAGCAATGATGACCTCTGTGCTGAATACTCATGCAGTTATAGCTACTGTGACTGTTACTGATATCCCGATGATTGCTGCAGTCAGCCATCTAAGTGATAATCAAGAAATTGTTGAACAAAAACCATTGAAAAGATTGAAGGTGAAGGCTTCTTCCTCTACAGCTCCTACTATCGTTTTGGTTGATTCAGACTTAGAAGAAGAGGTGATAGCATCTGCACTTGTCACTGAAGAGGTGGATCAATATTTGCAATCATTCATAGATTTGTTGAATGGTGATGGTAAGAAAGGTTGTATCCCTGTCCCTACAGTTTCACAATCTTCATTTGTTTCTAGTTGTTTGTATTCATCATTGCTCCTTTCATCCATCCATACTTTATCTACCTTTCCTGCAGGAGCACACATATCACCTGCACTATCTCAATTGTATTAGGATTTGATATCTACACCTGAATATGTCACATATAATCCTGTGCAAACCTCCATCTCACTACCTGTTATTTCAGAAGCACCAATTTTCAATATTCTCTTACACCTACCGTCAGTTACTCTGTCAACATCGTCTCATACTGAAAAGGTTTTGGTGTCTTTCTCACCACTTCCAGCTGTCAATCTCCACTTCCCATCTTCAACCGCACTCTCATATTCAATCGTTCAAATAGAACCTGTTCAAAAAATTTCAGAAGCACCAATTTTGAAGATTCCCCTAGAGCTATCATCAGTTACTCCATCAACATCATCTGGTATTGAAAAGGTTTTGTTGTCTTCCTCACCACTTCCAACTCTCAATCTCCACTTCTCATCTTCTAAATCTTCAACCGCACTGCTCTCTTGTATCCCTGAAATAGCCCATGTTCAAAGCAATTTACAAGCATCAATTTTCAAGATTCTTGTACATGTACCCTTAGTTACTCTGTCAACATCATCTGGTACTAAAAAGGATTTAGTGTCTTCCTCACCTTTTCTAGCTGTCAATCTGCACTTGCCATCTTCTGAATCTTCAACTCCACTCTTGCCTTCAATCTCTGAAATAACCCATGTTCAAAACATTTCTCCTTTGAGTACTCACATTACCATGACCGTGCCCTCTCCTATCATTACCCAAACATCCTCTTTGGTGTCTACAGTGATTGACACCTCTGGATTCATTGATCCAAGAGCTGAATTTGATGAAGACATTGTTGTATCTCTTGGAGAATATTATTATAGCAAACCTGATAAAGCAGTGACCAGAAAGGGAAAAAAGAGGACTAGGGATCAAAGTGGGATGGAAGTATCTATTTCTAAGCAAATACTTTGGACTCAGCAATCCGGTGACCCACAAGTAGATGCAGCAGACACAGCTGTTTCTTTAGGTGCATTCACAGGTGCCAATATCCATGCTGTTAACAATTTAAACAGGGAGTTTGACAGGAGGAAAGAACAGATAACCCAGTTGAAGGAAGAACTTGAGAAGAGTAAAAGGGAACACAAGGCTCATGTTGCTGATCTTATGAAGACATCTGAGGATAAGTACAATGAACTACAGGTCAAAAGTGCCTTTCTTCAGGTTGAGCTGCAAAATGAGAAGACTTCAAATGTTTCCTTTACACAGAGGATAGCTTCACTTGAAAAGCAATGTGAAGATGCAAGTGCGGGTTCCTCTTCGTTCTCCTAGTTTTCACAAGAAGAATTTAAGGAGTTGGCTATCAGGACAAATCAAGAGCACTATGAGTTAATAACTGACTTGTTCCACAGTTTAAATGATATTTATGGAACCTATATTGCTTTTGGTCAGATGGCTATTGTACTTGAAGATCACGTGGAAAAGAGGGAGAAAGCTTTGAAGGTTATGATGACATTGTGGACAGGAAAAGGTACATGAAGGACAAACCAAAATAAATTATCATCATTAGCTGCTTAGAGCTAAAGAAAGTTAGAACAATACTCCATTCTTGGCTTGATCTTAATGAGATGGTTGAAGAGACTATTAAAAAGGCATAAGCCATGTTTGTAACTTAGATGGTATGTTGTTGACAGTATCATGGAGGCTTTGTTTTTTCCCACAATAAATCTTATTGAAAACACTTGTCCTCCAAAATTGATGATCGAGCAGGTTGAACGCCGGAGAGATGAAGCAAGGGAGAAAATCCAAGGGCTCAATCATATAACCATTGAGGATGTGGATCGCTTAATCAGACAACCGTTGGCTATTGAGGGCAAGGTCCACATTTACATCCGCATCTGGCATAAGTTAGCTAAAAACGAAATGGAGAATTATAAATGTGATGCTCAACTTGCTTTTGAATCACCTAACTATCCCAACATTGATGAATTGCTAGGGATTTGGAACAGATGGCGAGATTTCCTTAGATATTAGTTTTATTTAGATTTGTCAATCTCAATTTGATGGAAATTTACTCTTTGTAATAATTATTTAAAGGGTGGGTTTCACATGTAATAGGGACTTTTTGGAAGGGAAAAATATGGACAAGAGATTGGAGATACCTCTGTTTAATTGAGGTTTTGAAATTTTGTGAAAATCTATTTAATACAGTTTTGATATTATTCCATATCTCTTGTTGTTTATTTGATTAAGTTTCCTTAACAAATTATGAGTTTTCCTGTTTCAGATAGATCAATATTATTGTTAGTATTTTATGATCAATTAGTACATTTATTGACAGCCTTGTTAGTGACTCGTGTACTGACAAGCTTTTAATAGAGTTTATTTTATTAAAATATTTATCTATTTCTGCAAATGATTACACAGTAAATTCGATAATACATATGTTAATTTGTTAATGTCTTGATTTATTTTTTTAGAAAATTAGAAACTCAATTTTATAGATTCCTATAACTTAGGAGAAAAAGGGGCATCCCAGAGAGAAAGACATGAAGCTATAGATTCCCAGGGAATAAGTTGGCCCTCTTAAATGGACAGGTTGTTCACGAGTGTTGTTGGAGCAACGCTAGGGAATAGTGGGACTTGAATGGTGAATTGGAAATGAACTTAGAGAGTAGGAGGTTGTATTGGAAATCAGAGAAAAATATTCAGAAACAGGCGATACAGATTGGCTGTGTTACAGAGGTTTTAATAGAAAAACTGTTGGAACTATTTCCAACACTACTGTTGGAAATTTCAGCAGGTAGATATGAGTTTGGATGGGGAGCCTCACCAAATGCAGTTATAGGTAAAGGACCCATGTCCACCACCATAAGTTCTATCTTGATAGCCATTGTTGTAGTTCTCTTTCAGAGTTGTGCCTAGTTTCTCCACAAGGTAGGGAGATTGTCTTATTTTGAGATTGCTCAATCAAACAACAATTCAAAAACCAAAACTCCAATTTCTAGGTATATATTTAAAATTTTCTTGGATCTTTATTGAAACAAAAGTAGATATTTTACATAAACAAGTGACCAAAGAAAAACAATACATTTATACAGCAGACAATGAAAAGATTCAAGCAGAAGTTGGTTTCAAAGACTTTGAAGCAAGTAAGCTTTCCTCTTGTTTCATACGTTCAACATATCGATTGCCTTGCATTCGAGAGTTTCTGGAAAAAGAGAAAGGTGGAGAAATGCGTAGGACTGAAAGAGATGTAATTCTTGATATTGCAATGAATGTAAGTCCTTGTCTGTCAATGTTTCCAATATCTATTGTTACATTTTGTAGGGTCATACCTTGGGCTTTATGAATTGTTAAACCCCATGCCATTCGAAGTGGTATTTGTCTACGGGATCCTCTTGTTATTGCATATATTGGAACATAAGTAGGATTAAAAGAATCCCATAAGGGTCCTTTGTAATGCATGAATTTGACAACAACAAATGATGGCAAGGTAGGAGGTTTCTCATTTGACTTGTAGACAATATGAATGACTTTTCCAAGTGAGTTGTTAACAAGTCCCGCTTGAACCCATAAATTAGTAGTTAACATGACTTGTTGACCAACAACAAGAAGGAACTTTAATGCCAGTTGTTCGTCATCAATGGATTGATGGGCATTTTGGTTCCTTTGTTCTGCAAAGCAATGTGCAATTGGAATATTAAGTTGTTTCAGCATGTGTTTGTTGTGCAGTGCAACAGAGCTATTTGTGGGATACAAATGGATAGATTGTTCAATTGAAGAATTTTTGACATGTGAAAGGCATGAGGTTGTTCTTGTCATTAGGATTGCCCAATCTTCAACAGTTGGTGTTGCATTTCAAAGGTTTAGCAAGAGTTGTCGAAAGGCAGTTTGAGAAGCACTATTTCCTTGTTGTCAGAAAATTGTTTCAAGTGTGATAAAAGTATCAAATGTACGCCAAAGAGAAGTTCCAACAGATGAGCCTGCATACATGGGGATGTCTTTTACAGGAGGTAATTTTCCAAAGTCACTAAGAAGAATTATGGAACAACCACCAAATGGGATTGTACATTGCAAGGGGAAAGCCTAATGTAAGCGTGCATCAATTTGAGTCAACATTTTTGGACCAATAAAGCTCATTTCATTTATGAGAATATAGCGAATATGGCGAAGTTCTTCTTGAAGTTTTGAAATGGATTGGACTTCAAGAGGGTGCATTTCACCAATGGGTATTCGAAGAGCAGAATGTATTGTAAATGCATGTATGTTAAAAGCAGCAACACCCATTGGAGCAAGGAGAAGAAGTGGGAAGAAATTCTGTTCAGATGTAGTTTGAAGTGCAAATTTGAGGCAAGATATGAGGTAAGATATTCTGGTTCCTGCAGTACCTTGAATCACTAGTTTTAGCAGTTCATCATATGTAGTGTTTCTGAAATGGGACATGACAAGATCAAAGGCTATGCGTTGTGTGGGAGACAAGGAATTAGGTGAATTGGAGAAGGATGGGATATCTACATGTAGTTCAATGTAAAAGCGATTAAGCTCAATGAATGATGTTGTTGTCTCATGCAAATGGGTGCATATATTTTTATGCGACCAATTGTGATTTTTGTCAAATTCACGATGGCCAAGCATTTCAAGGTCATTAACTTGGATGTTATTTCCTGGTCTCATTTGAGAGAGAAGTTCCCATTCATCCATGGTATGGGGCAACGGAAATGTAATAGCATCAAAGTTTGAACCATCGGATAGAGGTGTAGAGGGTTCTTCTTCTGCATGTTCAATATGCCACACAACATATGTGCCTTTAATCTGATGCCAATGAGAAATAATTTCAGAAGTTATGGTTCCAATATCATGAGGGATAGACCGAAAAGGTTTGTATAGAATAAGTTCACTCCAACAAAACGGTTCAAAATATGAAGAATCAAGGAGGAATGGAAGTGAAATGTGGATAGACTCTAACAATCTTGTCACGCAAGTTTTGTTTCCGTGGATTTTTTTCCTATTAGGCGAGAAATACCAACAACAAGCAATTTCAAGCATAGTTAGATGTTCAAGAGAAATGGGTCTTTGCATGTAAGCAAAAATGAAGGGGGGCGTTGCAGGGCTGTTATTAGTGTCATTAGAAACACGACGAAAGACAATTTGGCTCACGTTTAGGGAAAAGAAGTGACAGCTACAAAGCACAAGAGGAATTTTTTTGCAGCATGTGACACGTCTCTTGTGCACTAATGTCTCTTTCTGCAACTATTTATGCAAGAAATTGTTTGATTGGCTAAAGAATGGGGCTTTCACTTGGTGCAACATGTGCAAGGCAAGAGAGAATGGCATGGTAGGTTTCTGATTTTGGCTCTACTTTTGATGCATACTTTGAAATGTATTTGAGAACAACATGTTTACAAAGAACAGGTTGCCAATCAACATTAGCCCTCCATATTGAAAGTAGGGTAGGGTTGTGAATATTTAGAAGAGGATCATTTCTTGCAGGATTGTAGGTTTTCTGTCCATTTGGATCATTGAATAATGAAGAAGTAGCTTGAAGCTCATATGGAAAACCATAGCGACATTGAACAGATGTTCCTTTTTTGCGAAGGCAAGTTGACTTTGAACATTTGGTGTGCCTTTGAACAAAATTGACAAGTTCTTCATAGTCAGCCGAGTAGTTTGATGCAAATATAGATGGTAATACAAGACTGCATGGGTCATTTGTAGTAGAATGGTGTGACTCAGATGTGGACAACTAGGAATTATGAGGATTCCAAGATGTCACATGTGTGTCAAAAAAAAATTTGCAGCTTCAACTGCAACATCATCTTCCCAATCTAACGTGTCCATATTTGGTGCATTTTCCAACCAAATAAGACCATGAATGTGTGTGGATCCTCTATGTTGCCATTCATATCTACATGGGAGGAAAAATCGTATATTAGAAATAAATTGTATAAAGTAAAAAATACATAGAGAAAAATAGGAAGGAATAGATGGTATAATACCTGCACCAATAATCGGTTATATGAAAACCTTTTTGAAGCACCTCTTTAAGAAATGTTTTGAATCTATTGTGCATGTATTGTGATGTAATATGTGGATTTGATATGATGTTGTGAACCTTCCATTGATAAGATTGAGTTGAACCATTAGGACGTTTAGCAGGCATTAGAGCATGCAAATCTGGCCATTTTGTGTCAGCTGCACTAAGGGTGAAGAATAATGTTGGTGTACCTTGTTGATTGATCATATTTGTCATTCCAGCTCTACTTTTGTTCCAATATGAACATGTTCCATGTAATGAAGACCCAAATCTTGCGACCCGCTCACCAATTTTATCATTCGGCATGTCTTGCAATTGGTTGACAAGCTCATGTAATGTGGGAGGTAGTGTATCTTCAAGATTTTGTTTGACAAAAATAGAGGCAGTACTATTACTTCGATGACACATAATTAGATTGTATATGTAGTATCAGAAGAGAGGATGTTGGGCAAATATGTTGTCATGATAACGAATAAGGTGAAGTGCATATTTGTGCATATCAATTTGATGAATGCATGGTTGTAATAACATTGTTGTACCTGTGGAAAACAAAGTTGGAAAAGCCATGGAAAGAAGGCCTTCTGTGTTGTACTCATTGATAGGGGACATTTCTATAGGGGGGTAATCAATGGAAGGTGGTAGTGGGATATTTGGTATGTGTAACAACTGTCTAATTTCTTCAACCTCGGTTCTAGCATTAGTTTGTGTTGAAATAAATGATGAGGATTGCAATTCATAGGGTTCAAATGAATTTGGTGGTTGATCTATACAGGACAAGCTTTGTTGATGAGATAATGTAGCATTTCTATTAAGATGCAGAATCAAAGGTGAAATGTCTGCTGAAATAAGAGGCAAAGAAGCTAATGCAATTGGGTTGATTTGTACAGCCTTGTAGTATGGGTCGTTTGCCATTTTGAATTGAAGGGTAGCAAGAACACGTGTTCGACTAACAAACAGTTCACATGGTTTGTTTGTAGAATTGCATTTCCAAACGAGGATGTCAAGTTCTAATACTAAATGCGGTAGGTATGTGGCAATGTTGGCAATGTCTTGGGGGAAGCAAATACTATGACCAGAGTATTTATATTGACCACCATGACCATGTGTCACTTGCAACATGGGGTTAGCACGACTAATGAGCATCTCTTCAACCTGTGTAAGTACTACAAGGACAGTTGATTGGTTTCCTAGATCCATATTGTTTTCCAATCAAAAGCGATGCCCTTTTCGTTCTAGAATACAACATGAACAAGTGTATGCTTCATGGAACTTTTTTGTTACAATACCAGGGTAACATTCTTTGCAAATCGAGCAAACATGCATATCATCTAGTTGGTCCATTTTTTTACGAAATCATTGATGTGCATCATTGAGGTGGTTGTTCAATAGATTTGGTACAGGAGATGGAAGTGAAGCTGAGTCGATAGGTTCTGCAAGAGAATTTGAAGAAGACATATCCACACGCATATGAGCATCCCTGTAAAGAAGACGTTGTTTCTTGTTGTTTTTATCTCTGTTTTGTGCATATAAAACTCTTCTTCATGCATTGGCTTGTTCCTTGTCATGATTTGGCATAATTCCTACAAGATAATTTTAAACTTGTTAAACACCTAGAAGCTTTGATTGTTGGCAGCGACACATTTTGTATATGTATTAACTGGAAACTATGTGGATATAAAGCAGAAGATATATAATAAATGTTAATTCATTGCATATGGGGAAGTAGGAATGTAGCTTAAAATAATATAACTGGAGTAAATTTTGTTAACTTGATAATTGTAAGAAAACGGTAATGTAGAAGAACAAAGTGTAGTGTGAGAAAGTATATATGAAAAAAAAAGTAACTATAATTATTGTTATGTACAGAGTAATCAAAAGTTGTGCCCAGAAACAAGAGAACAAAGTTGTGTATTTTATAAAAAACAAGAGTAATCAAAAGTTGTGCCCAGAAACAACAAAACAAAGTTGTGTATTTTATAAAAAACAAGATAGCAAAATAGTATTGTATTTAAAAACTACCATATAGGTTTTTTCACCAATTTGCATAAGAAATGTTAAGTGATAGCTTGTACATTGGAAGTATGAGACTGCAAGAAAGTGGTGCTATAAGGGAGTTAAAAAAATACCCTTCTATGTTGAACAATGAAACAATGAGTTAAAATTGAGAATTGAAAGCATCCATTGTAAACAATGAAGAATGGTTAAGTATCAAGTTGAAAAAACGTATATATTTATGTGTCCATCTGAAATTGTCGTTTATATGTTTTCAGCCATGACAATTACAACTTTTAGGCGTGCAACTCCGCAGAAGGTCTATGTTTTAACTGAAAGAGTAAGAAGTAATTTTTTGTTGCGGATCCTATGCACTATTTCATCAAGTGATGTTGTTTTATTTGAGAGAAGATGTAATGTCCCCGGTTTTGACCCCGTTTGCATGATGTATATATTGTAATTAATCGTGGTGAGGAGCTCAAGGCAAAAGCCCCACCATCGATTTGGTTGTGTGTGTGTTTCGGAAATGGGGATAGTTGCCGATGGTTTATCATGCCATTTGGCACATTATAATTCGGCATCATGTAAATACGCACATCAATTAAAACTAAAACCACAACCAGCTACAGCAGTGCAACGTTGAATGAAAAGGGCATGGTTCCGAAGGATAAGGGGTGGGGGATGTCAAACCTTGGTTATGGGGAAAAAACCCATGTGTTACCACCTTGTGTGTTTGCCACCTTTCCTTGTCTCACCCAACCGTTTTGATGTCTTGATGGAGGTATTTGGGGCAATTATTGTTTTGGGAGTGGGGTGGCAGGACTGTCAGTCCTTTTCCCACACGCCCACTCCACCCACGACTTTCCATTCACTCCACTCCATCCCGGTTAGTTCACCTTCACGGCGACGTCTGTTGAGGCTCAGGCAGAGCAGTGGTCGGTCATGCTCACGTGCAGAGCCGTGGTCTGTTCGTTTCTTCTGGGGGGTCCGTTCATCTTCCTCACGCAGAGGTTGGTGCTGTTTTCCTCACGCACAGGCAGTGGTTCTGCCAGATCTCACGCAGCTAGGAGAGGAGCTGCCTTTCAATGGCCATTCACGTTTTCTACATAGTGGAATCGGGTATGTTTTCCTATATGTTTTGTGGTCTGCTGCAAGTTCCCTCACGCACAGACTGTTTGGGGTCGTTTTCCCATGTTGTGAGCCGTGCTCACTGCTTGTGTTTTGGGGCTGTTGTCTTCCCCACGTTTTGTTGGTTGTGGTGCTCAATTTCGTTTTGGGCCACTATCAATTTCCAATCTGTTGGCTGAGTTTCCCTATTTTGGGACTGTGGATTGCTGCTATCATTCATTATGTGTTTGTGGCTGCTGGAGTACCCTGGTTTTGGGTTGCAGCCGAGTTTTTTTGGCCACGGTAGGGCCAAGAACAACTCTGTGTTGCCTTGTGGGCTTGAGCTGTGCTCATCGTTTGTTTGGGATTATCCCTGGTCGTCTTTACTTCTTCATAGGGCTGTGAAGGGTTGTTTTGCTATTGGTATGCAATGGTTGTCCTTTGGACTGTGCTGGCTTGGCCGATCTATTGATGGCCTGGTAAACCCAGTGGTGTTGGTTTGCTGATTGTGTCCCTTGGCTATGTGTAAGCCTGCATTGACCCTTATCCTTGGAGGAATCATGCCCAGCTCGGGGGTGGCAATGTTGCTGAGAGATTAATGAGCACGCTGGCCTATGGTTGGGTGGAATGTTGCAGCGATGTAGCTGGTTGCGGGGTAAACTCTTCATCAAAAAGATAAGCAATCTTGACCGTGTTATCTCTGCAATTGAATCTATTTTTTTATGAATTATAAGGAACATATGAATGCTGGAAGGTACATGTTGCTTCCGCTGTATGATTGATGAATTATGCATTCTGCTATGATGGATTACGCATCTTAGCATTCCTGTTATGCATTCTGTTAAGCCTTTATTTCAGCATTGATAACTGTTCTTATTTTTCATGGGGCTGTTTGCCTGTATGCTTGGTGTTCGTCACGTCCTCTTCGCCGGTCTGAGGGATGGGGACGTGACAGTATGGTATCAGAGCTCAAGGTTGCAACAATGGGCCTCTATGGGCCAGGAAGGATGTGGTGACAGAAGGTGGAATTACCTTCTATGTTCAACAAAACCGCAGCAAACTTCAAAAATGGTCTAAGTGGTGGAGTAGTCGAAACAATTAGCGGAAAAGACTTTCGTTGTGGCGGAAGGGTTAGTGAAATGGAATTCCGCCGTAGCGGAAGAGTTAGGCAGAAGTATGCCGGCGGAAGAAAATTGGAAGGAAGTTCGCCGAAGTGTTGAACAGTCGGCGGAACACTTAGTGGGATTGACTTCCGCCGTTGTGGAAGGCTAAGCAGAAGCGCACCCGACGGAGCACAGTCGGAAGGAAAATTTTGGAAAATTTCTAAGTGTCCGGTGTTCATCGAAAGAAAATAGTGGATCGACGTCCGCCGTTGCGGATGTAAAAGCACCAAGTCTTCCGGCGAGAAAGACTACCGCCGGAAGAAGAAAGGGTTCTGTGTCCGCCGTTGCTGATGAAGAAGCAACTAAGCGTCCGACGGGAAAGTGGTCCGACCGTCGATAGGTGATATATTCGGCGGAAAGAAGAAAGACAAATTTTTCAAAATTTGTCTAAGTGAAGAAATCGTCAGCGGAAAAAGGGGTAATGATTGCCGCCGTTGCGGAAGAGTTAGAGGAAGCGCACCCGACGGGAAAGTCATCCGATCGCCGACACGGAAGTACTTAGTGGGTCAAGCATCCGCCGTTGCAGAAGAGAAAAGCGCTACACCATCCGGCGAAGAAAGACTGTCGCCGGAAGAAGATAAGGTTTCGCGTGCCACCGTTGCAGAAGCCAAAGGCACAAGACTTCCGATGAGAAAGACTGCCGACGCCGATGCCAGTAAAAAAAAAATTAGTTCACCAATTGGAAGAGAAAGTGGTTCATGTGTCGTCGTTGCGGAAGTGAAAGCTCTAAGTATTCCGATGAGAAAGCCTACTAACATCAATCAGGTACCAAAGGAAGACTAAAGGGGAAAATTTTTGAAAATTTCTCTAAGTCCGGAAAACATCGGCCATCGGAAGCAGAAAGTGTTCTGCGTGCCGCCGTTGTGGAAGCCAAAGACACTAGTTGGCCGATGAGAAATGCAGCCAACACCATGAGGAAAGTTAAGTTAAATTTTTTTTTCCTAAGTATGGAAAGTTGTCCGCCGATCGGAAGAAGATAGTGTTTTGTGAGCCGCCGTTGCGGAAGCAAAAGCATTAAGGCTTCCGATCAGAAAGGCTACCGACGCCAATCGGAAGGAGAAAGCGTTCCGAGAGCCGATTCTGTGGAAGAGAAAATGGTTCCGAGAGCCGATTCTGCAGAAGAGAAATGGTTCCGAGAGCCGATTCTGCGGAAGAGAAAATGGTTTGAGAGTTGATTCTGCGGAAGAATAATTGGGGAAGAGACTCGATTGAACAAAGGAAAATTCAGTTGTTTTTCGGAGGAATTTTCAGTGGATTTTCAGGGCTGAAAATGGAGAAAGTGGCAGCGATCTGATGCGCCAGATTGCGTGAAAATTAAAGATTTACAACAACAAAAAAAACCCAAGGGTGCTGCCCTCGACCTGCCACTGCAAGGGGGAAATCCCCCTTGACCCCCGTTGTCCCCTAAGATAGTCATTCATGTGAAAAGAAAATTCTATGTTTTGGGCAAATTAGTTAAACCCAAAATTCATAAAAGATGAATGGTGCATCGGAAATGAGGTGGCTGAAGTTAGCATTCTGGACCAAAATACAGTTGTGTGTTTTGCCTGAGACTTGGTGAAAGTCTTCATTCTTATAAGTGGTGTGGTTTTCACATCTGGGGTCGGAATGAAGCAGGTGGATAGGCGTTGGAAAGCTTATCCGGTAGGGAACAAGGATGAGTGACCAGAATCTGAGCATGAAGCAGCAAAGTGCTAGTGATGGCCGCTGCTATCGAACGGACAAATCTGGAAAGTTGCATGCCCAGGGGTAGCAAGGACTATGAAGTCAATCAGCTGCTGTATGGAAGAGTAGTTCCATGCCAGGATGAAAGACTTGAAAAGGGAAGTTTCCTTAAAACCATGTCTTGCTGATTATAACTACATTCCTGAGTTTCATGCTTGAAATGCATAAGGATATGTATCGTATACATAGGATATTAAAGATTTTACATTTATAATGAACCACTAATGATAATCATTGCTTGATGTTGGCATTAGTGGAAAAACCAACGACGACATGGACCTAGCTGAATATGTTGCTGATGCTGATGGAATGTGACCAGCAACCCTCTGGAGAAAGGGATAAAGCAACAAGTCCAGGATAAAAGTTGGTGAGCAAACGCTGCAATCTCCTGCAAAGGACCAATCAAATTGGTCATGTCAAGGTTGTAAGTAAGACCCATGCAGGTAAGAGTTTGCTTATGACAAATTCCATGGAGGGGTAAAGGTAAGATACCTCATACCATGTGGATGCTAGAATATAAAAAGGTGTCATTCCTATATATGTTGATGATATTGATTATAATAATGCATCCTATATGAATTAGTCATGGTTAGGCCATGCACGGTATATTGAATGCAAGATAGCATGAATGGATAGGCATTGGAAATATTTTATGAACCTTGTAGTTATGCAATGGATGTATGCCTATGAAGGGTGTGAATGACTGATTGCATAAGTGTAGGTGTAATGTTGTGATGTATTGCATGAATGCATTGAGATGAATGCATGTGATATGCAGACTAACTAATGACTGAAATTGTGAATTGATGATAATTCAGGAATCATTTCAGAGGTTGTTATGAATGCAGGATAGTCATGATCAGTTTGCTGCCTGAAATGCTCTATTGAAGAGCAAAGTGGTATGAATGATAGGCCTGTGAAGTAAGGAGTATCTAAACATTTCATTTAATTGCATGAATGATGTGACTATGCCTTGCAAATGTTAATATGATAATGATTGCATGAAGTAAATGAGCTTTGATAAACACTGATGTGACTAACAATTAGAAGTACTTGAATTTTTTTATAAATTCTGAAAATGCTTCAGTGATGGTTGTAGCAATGAAAAGGTTATATGCATCACTTACCAAGTGTTTGGTTGATTGAAGCTCATGTTTCAGGTAGATTATTTCGGGCATGGCAGTGAGAGGTAAGACCCTGACCAATGCCAGAATCTACCATGTGAAAGAGCTTATTAAATTCGAATTGTGAATTTCGAATTTAAGAAATTACTGACAACTACTAGCCACTATTGGCTTGCATAAGATTGTGTTGGATGTTTGTAGCTCATGTTTTAGGTAGATTATTTTGAGCATGGCAGTGAGAGGTAAGACCCCGACCAATGCCAGAATCTACCATGTAAAAGAGCCAAACTTTATGAGAAGAGCCTCATGGTTGTGAAATTAGTTGGTTGTTAAATTTGAATTGTGAATTTCGAATTTAAGGAATTGCTGATGACTACTAATCATTGTTAGCTTGTATAAGATTGTGTCAGGAGGGACGCATGGTAAGTGGGTAATCATGTTATGATAGTAAGCATAAAGTTATAATGGGCATAGTAGTGCTGCTTACAAGAAACCCACAACTAAACAAGTCAATTTCTGCAGTAGACAGAATTGCAAATTCTTATTGAATTTGATTACCAATGTTATTGCTTGGTTATGGAACGATCAATTGGATTGTATTATCAGGTAATGATTGACTATTTGGCTATTTGATGAATGTGTCAGGGATACACACCACAGGAAGATCATGTGTGATGACCTGCAAGAGCCAAACTTCATGGGAAGGTTTTCCCTTGGAAATGGGTTTCGAGTGAAACGCCATTGGACATTTTGGAAATGTCTCATCTACACTGCATGTTCGGTAGTAACATGAGTGAGATGGTATAAAGTATGTCAGTAAGACATGTGTGAATATGAAATGTAAAAAGGAGTTGGGATGGAAAACTGAGGGACTGTTAACTCAGGGAAGGAGCCTCCATTCCTCCTTAATAAAGGCATACTGCGACGGCAAATGGATAAGTGTTCTGTGACCCTTGCTATGAATATGCATGTTTAATTATTAAATTCCGTATGCAGAACATGTTTGATTTTATTTCCATGATGACCGATCGCTTGAGTATGAATAGGGCCTACATGGCACACACTGGAGAAGGGTGCACACTTTTTCGATGTTGAGTCATGAAAGGGTTTTCAATATTGATTACACCCTAGGGAGTGGGTGCACTCCTGGTGTCTCAATACTTGATAGTGAATGATGAGAAATGTGATTACAGTTTTGAGCAATAACGCTGATGAGTTTGCTTCCATTGCTTGTGTTGCTTGTGTTGACAGGCTCAAGGTAAAAGGTAAAGGGTAAAAGGTAAAACGGTAAATGGTTGTTGTGAGGGGTTGCGGAGCAAGGGTTATTGTTGATATAAGTGTATGTTGGTATAAGTGTATGTTGGGCTGTTATATGCCTAGGGATCCATAGTAGATCCTAGACCTAGAAATGGTCATGATAAAGTTCCAAGCCCAGTCGACATGAGGATGTACTGGCTGGACATTGATTATTTGATGTTGAGGAGAATCTTGTGTGCTGACCTAACATCTAAGTCCATAGGCGATCCCAAGTCTTGCAAAGCAAAGCAGGATCCTGTGGACGAACGAGGAAAGGCACAATACAGATAAGTATTGGATTATTTTGCTTATGAAAATACATGTGTATATGATTTGGTTATGATGTTTGAGCTCTTGTTCTAGAGATAAAACTGATGTGAATAAACTAAACATGTGAATTTATTCAATGTTTGGATATAGGTATCGCTGGGAGCGAGGACCATGAGAGCATCCTAGGGGTGCATATGGACATGTGACTGTCCTGGAAAGCTCGAAATGAGCAGTAATGAAAAAGGTGCTAGTAAGACGGGGGAGTCCTAGTAGCCGAGACAAACCATGTGGAGAGACTCCATGGTTTAGAGGTCTAGAATGGACCGAAGACACTAAGTGTCATGACCAAGAAGGATTGGTCCAGCATTCATGGTGAAGTGAAAGAGGTTGAGAGCATGAAAAGCCACTGCGATGATGTGGGTTCCCGGATGGAACAACACAAAGAGGGGAAAAACTCTTACTGCTCTCTCTTGCCTTTTGATTATATATATGTTTATGCATTGTGAAAACAAAAGATTGTTGAATGCACGTATGATTGAGAATGAAATGTGTGTATTTGCTTAAGTAAATTTGTGAATGCTGGAATAGTTAATTCCCTGCCCAGGAATGGACATGAATGAGCTCATGTGCCTCTTGGGGAAAGGCATGAAAAATATGAAAGTTTCCTTGATGAAACTTGTACTGTCATGCCAATTGGGTAATTAACTGACTAATTTTAATGTCTATAGTATGCTTGGTCTGATAGAATTTCAATGGCGCATTTCACAGGTGAGAAGAGTGATACCTGGTGGTGCACATTGATCATGGCAGCAGATCAAAAGTTGTTGGACTTAGCTGGAAGTCTCCTTCAAGTGATTGCCAAGACCCAAGAGAATCTTGGGGAGATGCTCAAGATACAGGAAAGGCAGAGTGAAATGAACCACCAGATTTTGCAAGACTCTATTGGCTTGCAAAGGGAGGTGAAAATCCTTCTAGGAGCGATCGGCAAGGGAAAGGAAGGTGGATCAGCGATGGGACAATTGTCCAAACGACCCAATAGGAAACGGTCCAAGCATGAAGACTCAAAGGAAATTGAGTAGGTAAAGATGAAGCAGCCAGTGAGATGCTGGAGATGCAGAGGACATCATTTATGTCGGGACTGCCTAATGAGGGAACATGATGAAGGCAATAGCCGCAGAGTTCCTAGACTTCGGGATCAGCTAGAAGCTGAGAACCAGCAGGAGAAGTCCATGGAAGCTGAGGGTCTTGGTCTTGAATGTTCAACATAAATGATTGAACGTGGGACAGATCTGCAATTTTGAAATTTCGATGTGCAATTATATATGTATTGTATATATATGTAATGGAACATCGAGGACGATGTTAATCCAAGGGGGAGGGGAATGTAATGTCCACGGCTTTGACCCTGTTTGCATGATGTATATATTGTAATTAATCATGGTGAGGAGCTCAAGGCAAAATCCCCACCATCGATTTGGTTGTGTGTGTGCTTCGGCAATGGGGATAGTTGCCGATGGTTTATCGTGCCATTTGGCACATTATAATTCGGCATCATGTAAATATGCACATCAATTAAAACTAAAACCACAACCAGCTACGGCAGTGCAACGTTGAATGAAAAGGGCATGGTTCCGAAGGATAAGGGGTGGGGGATGTCAAACCTTGGTTATGGGGAAAAAACCCATGTGTTACCACCTTGTGTGTTTGCCACCTTTCCTTGTCTCACCCAACCGTTTTGATGTCTTGATGGAGGTATTTGGGGCAGTTATTGTTTTGGGAGTGGGGTGGCAGGACTGTCAGTCCTTTTCCCACACGCCCACTCCACCCACGACTTTCCATTCACTCCACTCCATCCCGGTCAGTTCACCTTCATGGCGACGTCTGTTGAGGCTCAGGCGGAGCAGTGGTCGGTCATGCTCACGCGCAGAGCCGTGGTCTGTTCATTTCTTCTGGGGGGTCTGTTCATCTTCCCCATGCAGAGGTTGGTTATGTTTTCCTCATGCACAGGCAGTGGTTCTGCCGGATCTCACGCAGCTAGGAGAGGAGTTTCCTTTCAGTGGCCATTCACGTTTTCTACATAGTGGAATCGGGTATGTTTTCCTCTGTGTTTTGTGGTCTGGTGCAAGTTCCCTCACGCATAGACTGTTTGGGGTCGTTTTCCCATGTTGTGAGTCGTGCTCACTGCTTGTTTTTTGGGGTTGTTTTCTTCCCCACGTTTTGTTGGTTGTGGTGCTCAATTTCGTTTTGGGCCACTGTTGATTTCCAATCTGTTGGCTGAGTTTCCCTGTTTTGGGACTGTGGATTGCTGCTATCATTCATTGTGTGTTTGTGGCTGCTAGAGTACCCTGGTTTTGGGTTGCAGCCGAGTTGTTTTGGCCACGGTAGGGCCAAGAACAACTCTGTGTTGCCTTGTGGGCTTGAGCTGTGCTCATCGTTTGTTTGGGATTATCCTTGGTCGTCTTTGCTTCTTCACAGGGCTGTGAAGGGTTGTTTTGCTGCTGGTATGCAGTGGTTGTCCTTTGGACTGTGCTGGCTTCGCCGATTTGTTGATGGCCTGGTAAACCCAGTGGTGTTGGTTTGCTGATTGTGTCCTTCGGCTATGTGTAAGCCTGCATTGACCCTTATCCTTGGAGGAATCATGCCCAGCTCGGGGGTGGCATTGTTACTGAGAGATTGATGAGCACGCTGGCCTATGGTTGGGTGGAACGTTGCAGCGACGTAGCTGGTTGTGTGGTAAACTCTTCATCAAAAAGATAAGCAATCTTGACTGTGTTATCTCTGCAATTGAATCTATTGTTTTATGAATTATAAGGAACATATAAATGCTGGAAGGTACATGTTGCTTCCGCTGTATGATTGATGAATTATGCATTATGTTATGATGGATTATGCATCTTAGCATTCCTGTTATGCATTCTGTTAAGCCTTTATTTCAGCATTGATAACTGTTCTTATTTTTCATGGGGCTGTTTGCCCGTATGCTTGGTGTTCGTCGCGTCCTCTTCGCCGGTCTGAGGGATGGGGACGTGATAGAAGACACAGATCTTTTGCAGAAATTTCCATGAGTTGGCTTGCAGCATCATCAAATGCTATCACACCATGAATGGATCCAGTAACATATTCCAAGTCAACCTTCAGTATATATCGGTAGTCACATTCAAGAAACTCTCCATCACATTTAGCACAATGCCAAATGTCTCCAGCTTTGTGAGCAATCTTTTTCATGCATTGTATTCTGTCAACAAAAAGAGGGCATGTAAGGAAATAAAAGTCATTCATGTTAACATTTGTGATGGTTGCTACAAGAGAGTACCAAACAGCTTTTTCAGATGATTGAAGAGTTTGCAGGTCATTGATGGTAGTGACTTTACGAGAACCAGAGTGAGAGGGATTGAACTTTCGGCTCAACGATGGTGATGCTAAACGAAATCCATTTTCATGAAACCAGTTTTGGAGAACTGAAGTTTGTTCAATTTCTGGGTTTATAAAAATAGTAGTGTTGGAAATAGTTCCAACAGTTTTTCCATTAAAATCTGTAACACGGCCACCTATGATTGCTACAGCTGGAGGCGTAGGTAAACCACGGAGATTGGCAAGTTCAACACCTTCAATTTGGAAATGCTCTCCCCAAAGTGTTATGTCAATACTATAGCCTGACATGTCACGGAGTCCAATAGTGCGCCTAACAATGTCAACACCATCTCATTTTCGTATTGTGGATGTTGGAGAAACTGAAATGACAAGGCCAACAAGGTCCACCATGGAATTGATAGGTATACTTTGTATCTAATGAATAGTTTTAAAGTTAAAGCAAAAAAAAGGTATTAAGGGTTATTCATTTAAGCATGGTTGGATGGTTGAGGAGGAACCTAGGAAAATCTCATTATGGCTTTTCAAATGGTTGAAAATTGGATTGGATGCTTTCAATGTGCCATTTGATACTATGTACACTATTCCTATATGTATTTGGTCATACAAAGAGAGTGCCAATTCATTGAATGCAGATATATGTATTTCATCGTGTGAATCATTAACAATGTCAAATCCATGTCAAATCCAAAGATTTTTCTAGACCCTCGTTGGTTTCCATATTCATGTAGCTTTGTCTTAGCAATAACTCGACCTTGAATGTTCCAAACATTGCTAGAAGAGGTTAGTGATGTGAATGGAATAGTTGATGCAGCCAAGGCAGGGTTTTCATCTACTGAGCTAGGATTCACTGGAACAGGTACAGGTAAGTGGTAAGGTGCAGGATCTCCAATAATTGTTGCATCCACTGTGACAATTTCGAGTGCAAGTAATGTGATAGTCCTGTGAGAAGAAGTATGTTGGAGTTGAATGGGATATAAAAACCTCGGATGCATGAACAGTGTGAAAATGATTAAGTGGACAAAGACAAAATGGAAATTAAACATACGTTACACTATGTACAATGTTTGATGTACACTTGGTAAGCTTGATTATACATCCTTCTTTGAGTTGTCCAGTTTCTACAAGACTACTATATATAGTTGGAAGTAATATCTCATGCTTGTGAAGCTCGTGTGAGATAGAAATTTAGAACCGAATAGATAATGAGTTCAGTGAGTTCACTTGGTTTAATGAGGAGACTTGTACCAGCAGGCAAATGTTGACAGCACCATGCAGCAAGAGTGAAATAGAATCTTCAATTAGCATACTCTCCATAGCGTGACAATTTTTTTTTCCCGTGAAATGAAACAGGGCAAGAATAAAAAAAAAATCGCAATGTCACATATTCTTGTGATCGAATGACAAAAAACAAACTGCAGATATGACACAATTTTTTTTCCGATTGAACTTACACCAAGGGGGGATATTGAGTTTTGGGGTGTACCAAGATGTATGTTTTTTTATCTCTACCTATGAGCATGAGACAAGTACCGTCAAGATTGATTCTATGGTAGTTGTTCAAAATTTGAAATAAACATTAATAGATTAATTTGTGTCCTCTTTCAATTTTTCACTATAAATATTTAAGTCTTAATTGTATTTCTTTAGTCTTCTTCATTATATTACACAGTTTATAGATTAATATATAATTCACTATCCCGGGATACAGGGTTACAGGGTTACTAAATAATATTTCATTCACCACCTACATCTCGCATCCTGCATCCCACAATTGCGGGATGCAGGATCCGGGATTACAAAATAGCGGGATGCGTGATTACAAAAATGCAGGATGCGGGATTACAAAATAGCGAAGTTTTATTTCCCTTTCGGCATTGCGCAATCCCGCAAATTGTGGGTTGCAGAAACACAAAACAAAAATGTTAAATTAAACTACATGGTAAAAAGCCGAAAGCGCAAAGGAAAAAGCAGAATATCTTAGAATTGTGGGATGCGTGATTACAAAAATGCGAGATGTGGGCATACAAAATAGGATAAAATTATTTTTCCCTTTCCGCATTTCGCAATCGTGCAAATTGTGGGTTGCGGGTTGCGGAGACACACAATAAAAATCTTAAATCAAACCATAAGACAAAAAGCCGAAACTTGAATACTGTTTTTGTCTAAGAAATTTATACGAAAAAAATCGTCGGTGACCTCGGCAGGATTCAACTGTTTTGAACGTGCTTGTAAAACTCCAGTTTAGCCCAATTTACGATTACAAAATAGCATAATATAACTATGGACCGCTGGTGTCCTGTAAATTTAAAGAAACTGGAAACTATAAAGTGTAAATGAAGCACACCAAAATCAATATGTGGTTACCTTCATGTGTGTTTATATGCATAAAGCAAATGCGTTTGGCGTTTGCGGCTTTCAAGTTCCTTTCAGGTAAAAATGTATCGAATTTTTTATTGCCTGGAAAAAAAGTGAGGCAATACATAAATAACTAATAATCAGACAAAGCAGCAATAACAGCAAAACAAAGCAAGGGTGTTTGACCATCTCATGGAACACCCTTGCTTTCTTTGGTTGAACTAAAACAAAGCAAGGATTATGTCATTCTCTTTCAGTCAAAGCAACAATAACAACAAAACAAAGCAAGGGTGTTTGACCATCTCATGGAACACCCTTGCTTTCTTTGGTTGAACTAAAACAAAGCAAGGATTATGTCATTCTCTTTCAATCAAAGCAGCAAAACAAAGCAAGGGTGTTTGACCATCTCATAGTCAGACTAAATGAATATTCAACAAATTTAAGCAAACTAAAGGAATACCTGCAAATTTAAAGAAACTGCAAACTGTAAAACAAAATACATCAATAACTAATAATCAGACAAAGCAGCAATAACAAGAAAACAAAGCAAGGGTGTTTGACCATCTCATAATCAGACTAAATGAATCGTCAAAAAATTTAGGCAGACTAAATGAATACCTGCAAATTTAAAGAAACTGCAAACTGTGAAGTGTAAATGAAGCGCACCAAAATCAATATGTGGTTACCTGAAGGTTTGTTTGTATGCGCAAAGCAAAGGTGGTGCAACAACAAATGCGGCAAATGCAGTATTGTAACAAGATTTTGAAGATTTTCATAAGCTGAGCAAAGATGAAAATATTGACCCATGTCTAAATCATATGACAAGCTTTCTTGCATTAATTGAGCAACAATTCATTGATGAAACATTAATGGCAGTGGATAAAGGGACATGGGCAAAGTGTATTCAATTCAATGAAGCACCAATAAAACGGAAGCTCGACCAAATTGTGAGCGTAAAGACTAAAAACTCGTCCAAAATAACGTATGTTAAACCCACAAAAAATGGTGAACCGAAACTCAAAGAAAATCGTTGGCAATGAGTTTGTTGAATCGAGATAAATGAACCACGGGCAAGGACAGTAAAATCCTGTAAAAAAAATTGCCAGGACCGGTGGTTTAGGACAACATATAGAAGAGTAGAGAATACATGCAAGCCATCTGTCAAGAAAACACAGTAAACGGAAATTGCAAAGAACGACTCGCAACTGGCAATCAATCCATCAATCCATTCATGTGTAGCAACGTCTGTAACACACAGGACACCAACCGTCTACGGGACAGAAGTTCGCCAATCGAGATTGCAAAATCGGGGACCCAAATAAAATGCAGAAGAAAAAAAACGCTAAACACCAACTCCAAAGAACGACCTGCAACTACTAATCAATCCATTCACGTGCAACAACAGCCGTAACACAGAGGACACCAGCGGTTTACGGGACAGAAGTTCGCCAATCAAGATTGCAGAATCGGGGACCCAACTAAAATGCAGAAGAAAAAAACTATCATTGACTCAGCACAACACTTGTCCACGATCCATTCGATAATCCGACGCGACACATGTTGAAGTGTGAATGGCCAGGGAGACGAGAAATCTTCTGAGACTACGTCTCCATAGGGAAAACGCCTTCGACATAAATATTATTGGAATAAAATAAATATAAGTGAATATGCATGTTTATTATATTCATAATTTTTTTTTTCTTTCTTATAAATGAATCAAATTAATTATAATTATAAAATAAGCTTGACACTATAACACATAGACAGTAACAAGGCTTATTAAGAACATCTGAAAGCAACATATTAACTCTAAGAAGTTTCTTAAAATTATAAAACAAAAAACAAATGTCACCATTAATATTGTGAAGAAAAAGAAAATGAAAGATTGTCAACTATGTTTAGGAGGAAGAGTAACGTTGTGAAGATTATCAATCATGTTTAGGAGAAAGAGTAGGGTTTATCTTCGAACATAACACTTTCGAGGAAAGATAAAAATTGAAAACATAAAGATAAAAAATAAAATAAATTGAGATGTTCATATATGATTTATAATAAAATTGAGCATACTAGAAAGAAAATGTATTCTGTTTGAAATTACTAGCCAATGATTAACTGAATCACCTAAATCTCCGTCAACCACTTATGTAAGCTAAGTTGTAATGTTGACACAAAAAGTAGAAAACGGCCATAGTTCTATGGTGTAAAGAGTGAAACCAAATAAAGAATTAACTTTATAGGAGCATTTGAATAAAATGCAGATTACATTTTAGAGCATATGAAAGTGAGGTTTCCTCAATTGTTAGGACAACGATCGGGGAAGAATAATTCCTCAATGGAATTTAATTTCATAAAAATAAAAAACCAGCTAAGTTTATAAATATTAAGGTAAGATTTAAAAATATTAAAGAAATTAATTTACACAATTAATTAAAAATCAAATTTATGCCATGTTTGAAACACACAATGCTCATAATTTATAAGAATCAAAGATAAATTAAGTCAACATTGATGTGAGGTTTAAAAAAACACTTAGAAAAATTAAAAGCATTACACAATTTTAAAAAACAAAAAAATATACCATTCATTGAAAAAACAATTTACACAATTAATTAAAATAACCAAAAACAATTTACACAATTAATTAAAATAACAAAAACAAAAAAATATACCATTCATTGAAAAAACAATTTACAAAAAAATATAACATTCATTGAAAATACAATTTAAACCATTAATTAAAATAACCAAAACTCATGCAATTCATTAACACACACAATGCTCACCGAAACGCCGTCTGTGGGAATCGAACCCACGACCACGTGGTTAAAAGCCACGCGCTCTACCAGCTGAGCTAAGACGGCCTTTCAAAGATTTTTAATGAATGTTTTACTCATCAACATGACACAAGTATGTATTTTTATCAACACAAAATGCTCATATTGTAAAAGCTACCTTTACTCAAAACGCCGCCGTCTGTGGGAATCGAACCCACGACCACGTGGTTAAAAGCCACGCGCTCTACCAGCTGAGCTAAGACGGCTTTTTGTGGATGTTTTAAAATTTATTTATAAGTCATTAACCTAACAAAAGTATGCTTTTATTTTTATTTTTCACATATATGTAGAGAGAGTGAGAAGGCTATGGGAAATTTTACAAAAATGTATAAATCATGTTTGTATACTGTAATATTTGAAAATTTTTACATAGTTAATTGTTAGTAGTTGCTAATATTTGTATTTTTAAAATTTAAAATTTTTATTTTTTGCTTGTCTAAAAGTAGCTAACGTTGTCTTGGGTTTTCGCTTCCTAGAACTCGAGGGTGGGGTGATCTCACTTGGGTCATGTCATCATTAATGTGGTTGCAGTCAATAGTGTTAGAACCTGCATTTAATACTGTATAGGTCGCGTTCAAACAATCATATCACATTTATGATCCATAAAGCCACTGCAAAAAAAATGTATTATCCTGCATTGATGGCCATATTGCCAAAATTGAATCATGGTTATGCTATTTCTTATTTTGAATAATCGTTGTCGTAATTTATTACGTTTCACTTTTTAAGGGAATTTTTATAAGAGTAAGCTACTGACGCGACGATTTTGCCCGGCAGCAATCGTTGCGCCAACGCTTCGACCACCGGACTGGCCAATCTCCCCGTTGCCGGCACCCCCATAGTTCTCCAAAACTCCGTTCTCCATCATCCGCCGTCTATTGTCGCCGTTAACCCCCGCCGTCGATCGCCGTCTCCCCTTCTCCACGTCCGTCCTCTTTCCCAATTTAAACAAAACTCTCGCCGAAGGAGCCCTGTGAAACAAAAGCTCGGAAGAGCTTGGATTCGATAACTGTCTGCTGCTCGTCATGGGATTGAGATATGGGCATCAAGATCGGAATATCGACTACGTTTTCAAGATGGTGATTATTGGGGACTCTGCTGTGGGAAAATCACAGCTGCTGTCCAGATTCGCCATGGATGAGTTTGGATTGGAATCTCCAGCTACAATAGGCGTAGAGTTTCAGACCAGAACAATATTCATTGAGAACAAGATGATCAAGGCTCAGATCTGGGATACTGCAGGCGAAGAGAAAAACATGCCTCCAGACTTTCCTAAGATGACAGAAAGGGAGAAACAACTCCATTATGCAACACTAGCTAACTGCCAGAAAGTAGGTACAACGCTTGAAGAGGTTATATCTGCATAAATCAGCAATTGCACACGCCTACACACAGTTGCTGAAAAGATGATCGGTTATCCAAGCTCGGAGATATTAGTGCACCAAGACCCATAGAACAAATTTTGGTGAAGTTATAAGACTACATAAACTCCAGGACAAGAAAGGTGGTATACATGTTTTTCTTCTTCTTTGAATGCAATTTATATTATTGAAAAAACACCATAGAGTTTCTTCATATGCTATTACTCTTTGTAACATTTCTTGACTATCTAAGGTTTAGAAACTGTGTACAAGAAATTGTAACAATTCTTGACTGTTTGAGGTTAAGAAGCTGTGTACAAGAAATTGTATTCTGGTTTGAAACCATATGCAAAACGTTTTGGCAATAATTTGTTTCTAAATTTTATTTTTAAAAAGAAAAATTTTATGGGAAGGAGCAAATATGTCATTAATGACATTGGATTTGAATCTGTGTACTAAAATAAGTAACTTTTCCTCTTAATCACTCAAACCAAACCTAATCAAGTCGTAAAATTTTATTGTGATTCTCCTGTAGAAGCTTGAATATTGCCTACATTAAGTGATTTTGTTGGAAATGAATCAAAAGCAGGTACCAGGCAATCACAAGCGCTTACTATAGAGGAGCTCTAGGGGCACTGATAGTTTACGATATCACCAAATGGTACTCATTTGAGCATGTGCCTCGGTGGCTTGAAGAACTGAGAATGCATGCAGATAGCAACATTGTGATCATGCTTGTGGGAAATAAATCTGATTTAGGGAACTTAAGGGAAGTCCCAACAGAGAATGCTAAACAATATGCAGAGAAGGAAAGCTTGTTTTTCCTTGAGACATCTGCTCTTGATGCCACCAATGTTGCGAATGCATTTCTCACAGTCCTCAGTGAGGTTTACAAGGTAGTGAGCAAAAAGGCCCTGACTGCAAGCCAGGATGATAGAGCTGGGCTCAGGTCCATTTTGTCAGGAAGAAGATTAGCTGTAACTACATATGATGATAATCTCAAGGCCAATAGGGCACAGATAATCTTTGAATCAATCTGTGCCCTATTAGTGTATTAATTTATTAACTACATATGTATGATGATTTGATTTGAATTAGTGTATTAATTTCTTAAAAGGTTTTTATATTATTTCTGTGATTTTTTTGTCTGGTACTTGTTCATGTCAAATGTACTTTGTATTGTATAATTATTTAGCTTCTCAGTAGGTTCTTAGCAAGTTGCTTGAATTTAGATCAGAGCCCGAGACACATGTTTTATTTTGAATATTCTGCAAGTATTATCTAGCTCCCTAAATGTGTCCAAAGTGTGTAGGCTCAAGATTACAAAAAATCCCCTCCAATGTAATGGTGCTTGGAGGCCTTCTGCTATCTTCTCAAGGATATATATTTTAAATTTTATGTTCCTTTGATGTGCAGAGTCTCAGACATTTATTTTATAGGCTTTACCTGCTTGTGAGTCTTCACAAACCCTATCTTTCACAATGTTGCAAACATGGCAATGGCAAAAAATTGGCAGTTGTCATTAACTGATGAAATCAACAAACCTTTGCCGGCATAAAATTGAACTTGAAAAACTAAAAAAAACTCAGATAACTATTTTTTCATGCTTGAAGCCCTAAAAATGCTTCTGCAATGGAGGCCTGAGAAAAAACGATGGATAGGGCACTCTTAGAATCACACTGAAACACAATCTTCTTGTCTGTTCTGTTAGATTATAAGCTGTTGAAAAATGAAGAATGAAAGGCTACCACCTCTTTTTTAAAATACCATTCTTGTCTGTCTGCAATGTACATTGTGCGAATATGTTACAGGTTTCATTGAATAACTACATGTTTTTTGTTTGTGCCTGCAGAATTATTCTTCTATCATAACTGTTCACCCGGAAATCATTGATGGAAGGCCAAGCACATTGGTCATAGAATCGTATGTGGTAGATGTCCCATAAGGAAACACAAGGGAAGAAACTCGCTTCTTTGCCGAGGCATTGGTTAAATGCAATTTGAAGTCTCTCGCGGATGTTGCAGAGAGATTAGCCTCACAGCATCACACAGAACTTTTTGAGAGAACATAAACTACAAAGCCTATTTCAGAGATCATATACTTTGATTATCTTATAACCGATTTTCCACAACATGGAAATCACCTACCTCTGTAGTTCACAGGGCCTAGGATGGTTTTTTGAGGTCAAACTTGAAGTCATGGAGTTCCATGTTTCTCTAGTTCTCACTACTTATTCTATTTGAAACAATATTGTTACTTATAATAAGAATTTTGTGGGCCTCAAAGAATGGTGGATGTTTCCCCAAAGCATTCTCACACGTGGATTTGTTGACATAGCCCAAACTGAGATAGGTGAACATATCTCACATAGCTAGCTGTTTCAAACTGCTAATGCCTGGAGGAAAACTTGTGTGTAATATTTTGGCTGAAGACTCATTCTCTTGTGTGTATGTTATGTATGTCATGTTGTTCAATGTTCATAAACTGTAATTTAGATGTTGAGAGTTTAGAACATTTATGCTATGCCTTGAACATGCTTGTAGGATTTTTGTTTATTGTCTTTCTAGAAGTTATAATCAGAAACTTATAGTGTGAGGTTTTGCTTGGTTATTACTGGTGGAGCTCTGTCTGATTGTAGATAGAAGATTCATGGCTCTTATATTTCTATTTCATAAAACATATTTTGATTAAAAAAATGGAAAAGAAGAATGCTTGTGCATTTATCCCTACTTTCTGAATCCATTGCCTAGCAAGCTTGTGAATGTTAAAATCTGATTATGGTATATGATATGCTAATTGAAATGAAAATAAACTCTTTCTTCTATTGTTAGATACATACAGGAAGCACAAGAAAACTCAGTCTGCTGAATGGTTAAAAGAAAGACAGAACACGAGGATCCTATAGCAAACAAGAACATTTTTTATATGCATATGCATATAACACATATTAAAAAATATGTGTATATACACGTGTAATGGTAGTCTTCCCTATTTTCTATGTTTTATCATATCTATGGTTGTTTTTGCAGAAAATGTGATGATGTCGAACTGAGTCCATTTAGTTACCAGCTGTTACAAGAAGCCAGTGAGTAATTGACGTTACAGTACCTTCCAACACTCCCACCTCGTGGCATTAAATTTAGATAACTATATCACTCCCATTAAGTCTCTGTGTTCATGCCTGTCACCAGCTACCCCTCACCCCAAATTGCAGCTTTTGTTGCTTGAAATGCTGCCATATATTCAAAGCTCTGTAGAAGACAATGCAACTCTTTTGCTGCTCCAGTTCACACCTACACCAAATAAGGTTAAAGACAGTCTGTTGTTGGTCTACGTTTATCAATGTAACGCCTGTAGTTTGCATCCTGCCAAACAATTCAAACATGGACTTCCATTCTTTCCATTGTAACGGATTGCATAACCTAAGGTTCCTATAAAGTACCTATAAATCGTTTGTACTGTCACTCAATGATGTGGCCCTGGTTTACTCAAATTGGTTTATTATAACTCCCATTGTTTAAGCAATTCCAATTCTTGTATAAACCATAGCAGATATTGAACAATCGACCACGTTGTTGTTTGGAATTGATTTCTTCTTTTTCGGTTGTTTTAACACATATCTCTTCAGAAAATTCGTTATATTTTACAACAGACATTTTGACAGACTTACAATTACGACCTTGCACTTACAATACGATGTGTTTATAATATTATATTTGTATGTATATTAACCACTGAAATTCCAGGACAATAATGAATACCTCCGATATCTTTCATTTAAAAAATAAATAACAGGTAGTTTCTTTCTTTCATTTCAAAAAGAAATGACAGTTAGTGATTGGTAAAATTGCTTTTTATTGGAATGTGGCATGATGTTCAGATTGCAGGATACCTTCAATATGTTTTACATATATGTTATGTTATAGCAAAGTGACATGATGTTCATATTGCAAGATACCCTTTGCACCTTCTTCTTATTCTTCTTCCTTTGGCAGTATTAAATGGTAACCAGAGCTTATTTATCGACCTTATTTGCTTGCTCAAAATAAGTAAGTCCAGCTCAATTTTTTTTTTTTAATTAATCAATGGTAAAGTAGTTGTGGATGGGCAATTACTTTACTTTATTCAATGCACTAACTAATTATACCTTTAATATGTTTTACATATATGTTATGGTTATAGCAAGTTAAAGATCGTTTTGAAATGGATGTTGTTCCGCCCTGTGCAAGTGGGACCACATATAATTATTTCAATCAAGCTTCATCTGTTGATAAAAAAAAAATCCTCATTACACAGTTCTGAACATATACTAACAAATAAAAAGGAAAATATATTAAAATAAATTGAAAAATGAAAACAATATTGGTAGTTCAATCATTAAATGAGGAAGAGAATTAGGTTCCTCAAAAACATCAAAGTAGGCATTCAAAAGAGTCTTTATCAGCATGTGAAAGAATGTTGCAGTTATCATTTTTGGCTTGCCAAACTATACAAAGAGCAAATTTGTTAGTAGTATTGGTTTTTATGTTTTACACTCACTCTTCACAGAGTTCTACAATCGCAGAGAATAAGAAAACATTCAACAAAGATAGAGAGACATCACCAACAATTTGACACAAGAATCCTGTGAACAATCCTGTTTTATTAATGGTCGATCCTTTGTAAAGTTTACACAATAGCTCCTGGGTGCAAAAATCAACCCTCAATACTTTGAAGAAAGAAGTATTTATACAATTCTTTACATCTGCTCCTGTCATAAATGACTAGGATATTATGGATAAAATATCTAACTAATTAGATCTCAAATTACAAAATATAGGAATTCTGTTCATTTGTTCGGATCCTTGGTGCTGATTTTGTGGAAGTAATTGGTGACTCATATCTTTGACTTTGGCTGCTGTTTCATGTTGACTCAAACAAAGACTTCAGTTCTTGGTTGTTTTTAGCTTCCTCTTGCAATTTTCTGATCTCCTGTCAGAGGGACAGTCTCCAGAGGGATAATGGCCATCTGCACACTCTATTCTTTCTCCTTGATCGATTTATCCATTTCTTCTTCCATCTCTCTCTTCTTTGCATTCTGTTCCATTATAAGTTTCAGAATCTCCTCTTTGTGACCTTTAGTTTCAGCCACCTCTTTTGCTTGTGAATCCTCTGTGGCTGGAAGCTTCAGCTGCTTCCAGAATTGGGTGTAGGTGTTACTTTTGAGAAGCTCATTCCTTTGCTTGATTTGCTTATATTTGTAAAAAATGTTTGACTCTTTTTGTCCATGAGCTGATATCAACTCAAAAAATATGAATGATGCCTTTGTCTCTCGAATGTTGTCCTGCAAAAAGTTCATGGACAATTATATTAATATATATACAAAATTACAGAGTTATAAAATCACAAAAAATTCCCTTTAAATAGGCCTTTGAGAGGAGCAACTGTTCAAAACACAACCAGCGACCGTCAAACCCAAAAATACAAAAACACCAAATATGATTTGCTTATAAACTTTGATATTGGAAGAACATTTGAAATCTTACCCACCAAAACTAGAAAGCTTCTCTGTCATTGACCGAGTTACATATGTTAGCTTTAAACATCATCGGTATTGCATAAACATATTGAAAATACAACAATAGTTCTACCATCTCTCATCTACTAAATAAAATCAACATCTATTGATGCAGAACGCATAAATTAGTCACAATGATGGAACTAAAGTTCATTCTAAATGGTATTGGAACTTCACCAATGAAAGAACTTACCATAAACACTGATGACATAATTGGGAAGGAAAAACATCAAAACTACCAGCAAAGCCTAACAAATGATCTTCACAATCCATCCACCGTGGTGCCACCCATCTGGAATGTCTTTTTGAGTCTTAATTCCAATCCTCATGAAGAAAATATAGTGAAAGGGATTTCCTACCTTATTGCAAAACTCAGCAACAAACCATATTTATGCTCCTATTTCATTATCATTATTTGGATTATAGCAATGGAGAGTTTCAATATTTCATAGCGGATGATCATTTCTACAACAAAATAATATCACAATCAGGGATAATGCAAAAAATGTGTGGTACTCTGTATCTTCAATATACATCCTTGATAATGTGTGGTACTCTGTATCTTCAATATACATCCTTGATAATGTGTGGTTCTGTTTTCCCTTTACATTGGTGATGGCTGCACTGCTCCTGAAGATGCCATTCTGAGTGATGATGAGCTGTTCACTTTTTTGGTTGACCTTATTTCAGAATCCATTGGATCTTCTTGAAGATTTAGCTAACCAATGATTCTATCTTGGTTTTCTCTATTTGCAACAACTGCTCTTGAAGGCTAGAATTTGGTGCCTCCTCTCTAACAGCTTCCCTGTCCTTGAGCAGTTTCGTGTAGCGCCTCTCTCCTTATAGAATTATCCCTTTGACTTTCTCCATTGACATCCCAACTCTGAATGTCTCTAAGGAAGGCCGTTTCATATAGGATTTGCATTCTTGATATGCCGTTTGCTGCTATTTAGTAGTACTTATCCACATTTTTTTCTTAAATTGGATTGTGATTTTTATAACTTAGTTCACAGGCAATGTCATTGATTCCTTTTTTTAATAAATTTAAAAACCATTTTAATTCATGGACATGGCAAAGATCATCTATAAAGTATATTAAAATTTGTTTCTCTTCCTTGAAGTTACAATATATGGAGATGGTGGACTGTTCAGGCATTCTAAGCAGTTAATTGGATATGAATTCTAAATTCAGAGTCAAGTTCATGTTTCACAACAAAATTATGAGTTGTTGCAGCAATGCAAGGAAGTTTATACGAGGATTTTTTAGTGTGATTGCAACAATTTATCATAAAATATTCAATATTCTACATTTCTGATGATCTTGAAAGCTAGGGACACCTCATGACCGACATCACCCTTTTTGGCAGTTTGATGTTTTCCCTAATTATAAGGATGGAATGCCCTGATTTGCTGATGCCTTTCAAGTTTATTATGCCTTTCAAGTTTATTTTCTTTGCACAATGAAACCCATTGTAAGAAAGAAATAATATCAACTCTTTATTAATGGCTACATAAAGATGCTCAAAATCATATGGAAAATATCAGACAGCATTTTGATTTGTATCAATAATCAAACTCTACCAAAACATCCACCAGCAATGAAAGGTAATTTCATGATTTGGTTTATTTGCTCATTTGTTAATGTTAGCCTCTTGGAAACAGTACTCTCGGATAATTTCTATCTTCAGAGAGTTGAAAACTTTGTACAAAGAGATAAAACCCTTACATATAATGTGAAAATATAAAGTTCGAAAATTTTGAAGAATAGAATAAATAACGTTAATTAATAGGCAACGTTGAACACATTTGCCCAGTGTAACTTATACAAATGAAATATACAGTAACTTGTCATTACTGAATTTGTGATTGAATTACTTTTCACCTTAAATTGTGGGAACCAATATGACACAGATGTCAAGTACATTTAGCATATGGACAAGAAAATACACTCCCTTGGATGTGCATTGAAAGGGAATTTATGTACTTAATCTAACAGGTGGTCTCTATTGTTGGACTCCACTAGCAGCAACTACAGCTGCCATTGTAACAGATGCCTCTTCAAGAGTGCATTGCTTAGCTACAGAATATAAAGCTTCAATTTTGTCCCCAACATCCCAATCATCAAAGTCTTTCACAGTAATTCCACACTCCAACCCTGCACCTACCTGTAATATTGAACCAAAGTAAAGTGTAAAATTGAACCAAAGTAAAGAACCAAAGTAATAATTCAGAACTGTAAAATTGTGTAGTAATATGAAACAATGGAAGTCATCAAAAGAAAAGTTAAAATGTTTCTTAGTAAATTTCACCTCCGCTAGTTCTAAAAGTCCTTCCATTGCCTTACGCATGTCATCAACAAGCTCATAGATGACTCTGTACAAGTCAATTTCAACATTTCTGTTTTCAACATGAGCCTGAACAAGTGTAGGTACTCCAACATTGAATCCTACAATAATGTCCTCACTAGCACAAGCGAGGTCGACATCACTGGCACTTATGTCCCCAACTGCTTGCATTAAGAATCGTAGATAAACACTATCTTGTGGAAGTACTTGTAGAGCATCCCTGATTGCCTCCACTGATCCTTGTCGGTATCAAAAAAAATTAAGGTACACAGCTATATGTTAAAAGAACCATAAACTATCACAGTATAAAATATTCTGCAAAATAACTTACATGCACACTATACATGCATAAATACCAATATATATATATAGACATAATATACATCCCCAGGAAAACTCCCAAGCATTTCCCCTCATTCCGAGGATTGTACTCAGGGTAAATTGGAATCTTCAGGGCACAAGGCCAGGTCACAAACAATCACGTGGAGCCCAACAATTTTCAATATGTAACTCATGAATCGTTCAACGATAGGCTAACCAACTATTAGCTCATGAAGAGTCCAAAAATTAGCTCACACATGTCTCATCAAGGATTTGAACCTAGATTGGGAGAGAGAAACACCTACCTCCCCACCAATCAAGCTATTGCCACTAGAAAACATATATATGGAACCCTGCCCTTGTTGGTACTATGCCCTGGCTGGAACTCTACCCTAGTTGGAACTCTGCCCTTGATGGAACCCTGCCCTTGTTGGTACTATGCCCTGGATGGAACTCTACCCCGGTTGGAACTCTGCCCAGCTGGAACTTTGACCCAACTGGAACTCTAGGCAGAGTTCCAGCCGGGGCATGCATGCCAGGGCAAAGTTCCAGCTAGGGAAAAGTCACAAGTCCCTCTAGCAAGGGCATGCATGCCCAGGGCAGAGTTCCAGTCGGGGCATGCATGCCGGGGTAGAGTTCCATCTGGGGAAAAGTCACAACTCCCTCTAGCCGAGGCATGCATGCCCAGGGCAAGTTCCAGCCGGGGCAGAGTTCCAGCCTGGGCATGCATGCCGAGGCAGAGCTCATTGCCACCTTGCTCTTTCTCTACATAACTAAATTTCCACAGAGTTAGTTAGTCCACTAATTGGACAGATCATTCATTGCCACAGTTATTGGGCATTCTAGGAACAAGGCCGACTGTGGAAGCATGGGCAAAGTTCCAACAAGGCAGAGTTCCAACAAGCGGCAGGGTTCCAACAAGCAGGGCAAAGTTCCAGCGGGGCAGAGTTCCATTCGAGGGCATAGTTATAGTCAAAGCAGAGTTCCAACGGGGCAAAGTTTCAGTCGAGGCAAAGTTTCAGCGAGGTAGAGTTCCAGCTAGGGCAGAGTTCTAGTCGGGGCAGAGTTCCAGTTGGGGCAGATCTCCAGTTACATTGTTACAACCAACATTTCTGGGTTCTTTTGCAACTTGACCAGATTTTTTCCAGGCCAACTAAGTCATCTTAAGAACCCAACAATCTTGTCCACTGCACCTAAAAATAATCATATCTTTCTCTTCAAAGATAATCTCAACCTTCTCTTCACAATTTTTACTTTATCCAACATTTTCTAACTAGCCTTCTTGAAGACAATCATCAAGTTGGACAGACCCAACATTATAAATATATAATTGCTTCAACTAGACTCCAAAAATACCTCTTCTCACCAAACATAAAAATCTTTATAGGCTTATTGTGATAAAAACAAACTTACAGTTTAAAAATGTTAAAACTGAATTTAGCTAAAAGACCATGTGAACCTGGACATTTCCATCCAATACCCACATTCTTGGGTTTAATACTGCCTGGATTTCTGTTGAAAGTTGAAACTGATGGGTATGCTAGGCGGTATCCAAAATCCATGATTAGGATAATATTAGTTTCTTTTATAACAAATCATATGCATAGGCATGTAACTAACTGCTACCAATATTTCTTTGAGATATAGCATGCATCTAACTACTTCCCACAAATCCTATTAAATATATCCTATGTTTTAGTGGCTAAGCATTTAGTCCTTAGCTGAGTGGCTACACATTGAAGAATGTTATTATGTTTTAAGCCATGTAAGTTTTGAACCCCCCTCCCCCCTCGTAGCCATAATAAATCGTAATAAAATATATTTATTTAAAATATCAATACCGCAATATCAATAGGGCACGAAGGAATCGAACCTTCAACCTCCTGCTTGTAAAACAGACGCTCTTCCATTGAGCTAGAACCCTTTAAGAATTGGGGAAATGAACAATATTAACACTAAGATTGCATCATTTGTAATTTTAAGAAACTAATACTCCCAACATTGTTTCTAACTCAAGAGACCTAAGAAAGTAGTCTGAATGGATCTGGCCTCATTTAGATATTTGGATATTAATATATTTTTAAAACATTAAAATATAAAATTCTTAGGCTAGAATAGATAACAGAAACATAAATAAGCATTTGATTATGGCATTTCTTAATTCCAACTGCATATTCATAATGCTACTATACCTTTTGTATAATGCATACTTTCCTATTACCAGATTCCAGTGTTGTTTCAAGGTATTCCTAGCCATTGGATTATTGCATAGTGAATAGATAGTGAAAAAGGGCGGAGATTGGCCGAGTCTCTGTGCTGGTGGCAATTAACTTTGGAGGGCATTTCTCTAGGGTCTATGAATATTCATAAATGCAGTAATGAAGGCATCTTCGAAGTCCACCCAGGTGGGGCAAGGTTCTAGGCAGGGCAAGGTTCCAGCTAAAGCAAAGTTCTAGCCGGGGCAGAGTTCCAGCCGGGGCAGAGTTCTAGCTAAAGCATAGTTCCAACTGATAGGAGAGTTCCTACCTAGGGTGTAATTCCAGCCGAGGGCAGAGTTCCAACCAAGGGCACATTGTACCTCATAGGAACCCTGCCTCGAATGGAACTCTGCCCTGATTAGAACCCTGCCCTGGTTGGAACCCTGCTCCGATTGGAACCCTGCCCCGCCTGGAACTTTGCCCCACTGGAACTTTGCTCCTGCTGGAACCCCGCTCCAACTGGAACTCTTCCCTTGGCTGGAGTTTCTCAATACTGACTACTATTAAATGATGTATCCACTCTAAGAGCAAAAATAATTTCTCCTTCTCAAGAGGAGAGGAAATTATAGGCAAGGCAACATCCACTGGTATTAGAAATGGAATATCGACAACTCCAAGATCATTTCTGATAAATGGATCAAGATCATCTTCCCCTTTCAATCCATAAGCACAATGTGGTGGTTTTAGGTAAGCCATTGACAAGACAACGAAGCCATGTTCAGCCCATGGGTTGATTTACAATAGCTTTTCCCACTTGCTTATCGATGTCGGCACAATTTTTGCTTTGGGACCCTTACATACAGGCTTCATTTCTTCCCAAGTTTCTGTCCAAGTGTGTATGGATTGCATGGGATAAAATAGGCTGGAACTCTACTCGGGCTGGAACCCTGCCCTACTTGTTGGAACCTTGTCCTTGTTGGAACTATGGCCTCGCTGGAACTCTGCCCCGGTTGGAACTATCCCCGGTTGGAACTCTGCCCTGCTGGAACTTTCACCCGACTGGAACTTTTCCCCGCTGGAACTCTGCTCCCACTAGAACTTTGCCCTGGTGGAACTTTGCCCCAACTGAAAAGCTGCCCCTGAACTTGCATGTTTGAGTTGTTGAACTTGGCTTCTTTGCAAAGGCCATCTATAAGTACACTATATGTGACAACATTAGGGCTAACAACTGTTAAAGTTCGTGTAGATGCGATACCCATTCTCAAGTAGGATGGTACCATATTTAGTTAACTAGGGTGGAGTAAGACACTATACGGTACCCTAGGGCCCCTAGTTGTCTCCTTGCATTCTTGGTCTGGGACCAAGCAGGTTTATGCATGTAGGGTTCTTGGTTTGATGTGTCCATTCTCTGCCCCGGCTGGAAGTCCTCCCCAATCAGAACTTTCCCCCGGTTGGAACTCTGCCCCAACTGGAACTTTGCCCCGGTTGGAACTCTGCCCCGACTGGAACTTTTCCCTGGCTGGAACTTTTCCCCGGCTGGATATCTGCTCGGGCTGGAACTCTGCCCTGCTGGAACTCTGCCTAGCTGGAACTCTGCCCCGCTTGTTGGAACCCTGCCCTTGTTGGAACCCTGCCCTGGCTGGAACTCTGCCCTGGTTGGAACTCTGCCCCGGTTGGAACTTTGCCCAGTTGGGACTTTGACCTGGCAGGAACTTTGCCCTAGTTGGAACTTTGACTTGGCAGGAACTTTGCCCCCCTAGAACTCTGCTCTAACTAGAACTCTGCCTTGGTGGAACTTTCCCCCGATTGGAAACCTGCCCCTGAACTTGCATGTTTGCATTGTTGAACTTGCCTTCTTTGCAAAGGCCATCTATAAGTACACTATATGTGACAACATTAGGGCTAACAATTGTTAAAGTTCGTGTAGATGTGAGACCCATTCTCAGGTAGGATGGTACCATATTCGGTTAACTAGGGTGGAGTAAAACCCTATAAGGTACCCTAGGGCCCTTAGTTGTCTCTTGGCATTCTTTGTCTGGGACCAAGCAGGTTGATGCATGTAGGGTTCCTAGGTTGGTGTGTCCATTCTCTGCCTCGGCTGGAAATCCTCCCCGATTGGAACTCTGCCCCGGCCAGGGCATAGTGACAGCCGAGGCATGCATGCTAGGGCAGAGTTCCAGTCGGGGCATGCATGCCGAGATAGAACTCCAGTCGGGGCAAAGTGGAAATTTTATAGGAAATGAACAAAAAATTAACTCCTCCCCTATAGCAATTTTCTACGATAACAGCCACAATCATGGTGCTGACCAACAGATTCTTATTTTTGCATCTATTTTTGCAAAATCATTGTGACTGGAAACAAAACAATAATTGTGACATTCAAGCCAATCCAAATAATCTTGAAAGTGTCTAACAAACAATATGCATGAAGTCAATATACTGAGTCCCAATGTGAAAGAGCAACTAATAAATTGTTTAATATTAGCCAACTATACAAATCTGAAAAAGCTTCTGAACATCTTAGAGCTTCTCATCTAGTGAAAATGTACACATCTCTGTCAAACTCCTGCTTGTTGCTCCAAAATTGATGAACATGACATTATATCAGATATAAATCTCCCCCATGACTTATCCAATATTATATTATTGGATCATGCCTCTATGCTCTTCCCTGACAAATGCCAGAAAACAGTGTAGGTAGTCTTGATCCCACTGATTGACTGCCATGACCATGAGCTTATAGAGCCCCTTCTTGAACAAGAGTCTCTAGAGAAGGATTCAGTTGACCAAGAATTGTTAGATTCAGCCCAAACCATGTCAATATCCATATGGTTGCTATCTAGAATGAGCAGAGTGGGGAGGAAGAATTCGACCCTCTAAGAATAGTAAATTTCTACCTAAGAAATATTGGCCAGCTGTAAACTCATCATATATGATATTAATGTACATTCCTTCTCCTATGTTTGAACCAGTTGTTCTTCTTTCCTCTTCTAGGAACAATTCAAGTGACGGATTGATGTTTATGTGGCAATCACAGTCACCAGAATCTCTGCATAATCTCTACCAGCTCTTGGATTTCTTAGACCTTGTATTTTGCCTACTCCTCGGCACCTCAGGTTATGGATGTAAGTTCTTGTGCATGAACAACAACTCTTGGAGATACCCCAACATCAGATTTAAGACCCATCAAGCTTCCTAAAGTAATGCTTTTGTCAAAGAAGAAGGAACCTGTTGACTGCAATAAAAATGGAAAGGGATTAGGAATGTCTAAATATACATCTAAGTTGAAAGCAAGGGAGAAAGATAACCTACAATAAATATGTGCACGAGGGCCTTCACTAACAGGATGGAGGAAGGATAATCACTATCAGAATAACATGATTTGGGTCATGAAATAACAGTGATCAATGAGAAACATATCAATCCTCCACCTCAATCCACAAACCAAATGATGACTAGACCCTCATTACCATCACTACCCGCTCCAAATCCAAACAATAAGATCAATCAAACAAATGAACCTGCATGCACTAGTAAAGTTAGTGAGTACCTAACCTACAAGTTATTCACATTGGATTGCAAAGCCACTGACCTCTAGTCGAGAAAAATTATGGTTGACACACCCTTACCTAAACAAACTAAGGAAGATAAATCTTCTTTAGAAGAACTTGGTAAGAGATAGGGAGAGACACAAGCATCTACTCCAAATAAAAACCTAGTTGTACCACCATTTTAGGAGAGCGTAAACTAGATTTAGCGATAACCCCAACTATCCTTTGATATTGTTGAAGAACTTAGGCATGACTGCATAAGAAATTTGTTATAACAAGCCATTAAGGATGTCCCAATTTACAACAAAACCATCAAAGAAATATGCCCATGGAAAGCAAGAAGAAAGAATCAAGATCCCCCTACCATCCACGTAATAAGGCAGTTAGTTGATCTAATGCTAGGAAGGATAACCAACCCTAAATATCATGATCCTGCGAGCCCCATTTTAATAGTCCATGTTGGTATAACTCCCATATGGAATAAGATGGTAGATTTAGGAGTGATTATCAACATCATGACAAAATAAATCATGGAAACATTAAAACTGCATAATATGTTGGACCAAACACACACAATGCTCCAAATGGCCAAAGTTCAAACCATATTAAAGCTAACAAATTTATGTTCCTCTTCTTGTTTCACTGGATGCTCCATGTCATTTGAATTTATAATATATTAATGCATTTGAAAACTTCTCGAGTTGCAATCAAGTTGCCACAAATATCGGATATTTTAGTTATTATCTTTAGGAAACATCAGTAGTTCTCAAATGAGGCTTTCCCCTTTTACCAGAATAAACTTCCACAGCATGTCACTCATATAAGCAATCTGGTGTGCCCAGGACAAACATTGGATTTGATGTAGAAGCAAGATGCGGCCAATTATAGATATGTATACATATAGAAAAGGCAAGACAAAAAGCAAAGCGGGCTCAATCACAAAAGATGTTGGGTTTTCAAATCCAAGAAAAGACTTACACATACATGGAAAGAAAATGGATAGTCAAAACCTGCCTCAATCTCAAAATAAACTATTTTGATTCAATAACGTTTTTGTAAATGACCAAACTGTCTAATGCTTGTACAATGTATATAGCCTTCAAAAGTGGTTATTTCTTTCAGCTTATGCCAATTCAATTATAAATTATGATCTAATGGAATATCAAACTTACATTTTTAATTTTTTTGCAATAATGTACTCAACACGACTCAGAATCAATAACAGACTTTTGGAAGGATTTGGCAAAACATAATTGCAATCTTATGTGAGCTGATAAAACACTTTCCTTCCTTTCTTCAGTTGAAAAATTATTTCAAGAAATTATCCATTATGATGATGTTTAGACCAAGATATCGAGTCAATCTATGCAACTAAAAAGCCTATACCTATTGAATGATCGTAATGGCAAAAATAACAAAGCCTTGTCTCATGCTTTGCATAATTGTTTACTTTATGCTCATTTATATCTAAAACCTAAAGAAACTAATTGAGGTATTTGTGAAATTTGAGCCCAAAGTAGCCAATTCCATGTAGCTATCTATAATCGATATCCAAGAACCAGCTTAAGTTGGAGATCCGTGTTACTCGACTTGCATATTTGTTCCATGCTTGAATCTGAAAATGGTTGGTAAAATAATTGAATTTACATGAAGATCATGAAAAAATAAAACCACCACAATAATCTCGACAAAGATGATTGAGATAAAAGGTTGGCTACAAATTCAGATGTCACTCAGTGAGACTGATCTAAGGCATAGACCTAAGCAATATATGAAGTATGAATATCCCATTATTGAAATCTCAAATCACCAAGAATAGCACACGAATTTGGGTGACTATGCACATGCCTGTAAGCTCTGGAAAACATAAAATAACAATTTTCTTTTTGCAAATTTCAATTTCTAAAAAAACATGAACAGCAAACATAAAATAACAATTTTCTTTTTGCAAATTTCAATTTCTAAAAAAACATGAACAGCAGGTCAAATCCTCTCTACCATGAGGAACATTTCTGAAGATGTTTAAGGAACGCTTTGTTTAAATTAACATGTTAAGTCAATGTGTATCTAAACAAAGTCCCCTGATTGGATTAAGGTAGCAACGGATTTGACCAAAGCTATAGTTGCCTCAAGTCAAGAAAGTAATTGTATGAATGTCCACAAAGGAGGAATATGATGAGTAATTATACCGAAGGTTCTGGTAATTATATGAACTAGACACTCTCATCTAGAAATATGATGATGGTCGGTTTGAAACTTTCATAGTTAGATTCAACATTCATTTTCTTGCTATCCTGCTCCAGGATTTGAAGGGATTGAAAAAAACCAAACAAAGAGATTGCCTTTGCCATGTCAATAAGTTCAGACTCATTTAGTGAAACCAAAGTGACCCATGCAACATTTCAAGAAATGAGGTGGGGCATACTAGATATTTCCTCCATGATGCAAATATTCACCAATAATAGAGAGATTCAACAACCTTAATAAAAAAAAGAATTTGCAATCTGATACAAGCTAAAACCAAAGTGCGGTCGTTTATTCTTTAGCCACTACAAATCAAAATAAATATGATGCATAAGAGAACTATTTCCCATTTGGATGTAAGTACAATGACATTAATTTCTGTAACCTTGCAATTGCAAGTTGCCTCAAGGGCCAGAGGTTGTAAATTTTCATCAATCATCAACAGAGGTGTAGAGACAACGTAGCTCCTAAACTAGTTTATCCATTCTGTTGTCAAGGTTTCTTCCTGTTATCTCAAATGGTCATGAAAAACCTTAATTATGAATTTACTAATAGTATTCTCTCCCTGGAACTATCCTATACTGCTTAAGAGAGAATGTCTACCAAATTGAATAATATGCATGAATAATATACATCTGCAACTGTGGCTGTTATTTCTCAGGCACTGTCAAATATGTTTGCTACAATAGGAGTTTCTACATCAATACACATGTGGATTCCTGAAACTCTAATACAAAAATTACATGTTTGGGCACCTACTTGTAAATGCCAAAAGTGGTTGCATACTTGAAAATGACTTCAATTGCAAATTGTTATTCATAGTATGAATATCGGAACTTTGACATGTAAGAAATTCAAAAATCTTGGGTTCAATTCTCATGATCTTGAGTGACTAAATTCATACACAAGTAAATACAGAACGATGGTGCTATCAAGTAAATATGAGTAAATCTTTGGCCCCAAGCAGGGGTTCCATCCTCATATGCATTGAAACTCAGCCTCTGTACCTCACTACCATCTAATATTGATACAAAGAGCTCCCCATAAGGCTGGAATTGGTTGGGAAGAGAAATGGTTTATGTTGATACTCCACTCAAATTGGCAGTAAATAGCAGGCTTTTAGAATCTGGACTGAATCAGACATGGTTGATCTTTTCTTTGCTTATGCCAGGCACCTTGTGTAGACCTGTTCCATCAGGATGAACCAAGTAGATGTTGAAATATCCCCCTTGCTGAGGATCATCTCGGTTAGACGAGAATGCAATCCATTCCCCATCAGGAGACCAGCTGGGCATGGTGTCAATCCAGGGGCCTTGAGTAAGGGCCCAGATTCCACCCTCCTCTCCCTGTTCTGCATCCATAATATACAAATTCCTGTGCCCAGAACGACCTGAACTGAAAACCAGTTGCTTTCCATCTGGGAAACAATTAGGAAAAGCATTGTTTTTAGTTCCATCTTTGGTAAGAATCCTAACCTTAGATTTCACTTCTTCTGATTCCTCCTGGCCTAAATCCTCTGGATTGAACCTGATGGAGATTATATGAACTGTGGTCTGATATGGGGCAAAGATAGGGCCAACAGATGCATATACCAGGTTTTTCTGTTTCCCATTCCAAGCAACAGCAAAGGCAGGCCCCTTGAATACCTTCCACCTCTTAGACCCATCTGCTTTCAATATATGCACCCCTCCTTGCTCTGTCAGACTAGGATTGAAGGCATTGAGAGACCCATCTGGAGAAAATGCTGGAAACGAACCATTTAGTTTGTATAAATCAAGCTTCGGCAGAGGGGATTCAATGGGGTCTAAGAAGGGAACTAGTTCATCGGTTCCCACTTCGCCTCTGAATCTGTGGAATCCCAGTCGCTGGGAATCTGATGAGACAAAAGGATTGTAGTGATGAATCTCAGGATTGATGAGACTGGTAACCGCCATGAAAGACTCAGAATCTAGATCGAATATTTCGATGTGCCTGAATTTGGTTTTCAGACACCTTGTGGCGACAGCAATCCAATTCCCTGTTGCAGAAGCGCAAGGAGTGAAGGCATGTATAGATGGAGGTGTTATCTGCTCTGGTTTAATGGATTCTTGAATTGTTTCTGGATCTGAAAGGAACTTCAATCTGTAGATGCTCCACCATCCATCCTCGTCTTTCTTGTGAAAATAAACTGTATTTTCATCTGCCCAAGTTGGCCATCCTGCGCCCTCTACGAAAATCCTTCTGGATGACCCATCCTCGGCCTTAAAAACATATAAATCAGTTGACAAAACCAAGCTCATGCCGAGCTCCCAATCTCGTTCCCCATAGAATGCCACCATTGCCCATTTCCCAAAAGGAGAAATTGAGGGACTGTACTCGACTATTCCTCGCGGAGTAAGACGAATTGTATTCCCAGTTCTGAGGCAAGTTGAATAGACAGAAGACCATCTCTTGGGCGGTTTATCAGCAGGTTCTTGCATGGAAACAAAATAGACTTTCCCGTTCTTAACAATAGGTCTATCAAAGAAGAATCCGACATTGTTAGAAGGGCTTACCGTACAGGACAAGGGCTCGAGGACCTTTGTCGAGGAGCCAAAGTGGATTCTGGCATTCCCACTTCGCTCTGACACATAGACGAGTATTTCCTCTTCTTCGCTGGGGATTATATCGATATTGGCATTTTCTTGCAATAGGAGGAGCTTGGCGTCGGACTGGGGAAATGAACTGGGCATTGTAATTGATGGATTTGGTGTCGGTGAGTATGTGATCGTTGAGAAATTTGGGCGGTGATTCTGCAGATAAATTTTGGGGGAGATCAATGGTGAAGACGTCGAATCCATAATTGGGCCTTTCCACCACAGAGAAAACCACGGTGTCTTCTATTCTTCTCTTTTCGTTCATCGCCATGGCCATCAACTTTGTTATCAGAAGGATTTCAGCTCAGCTCTCATTAAGCTACAAATGTTTGACTTCTAGGAGGGCGGGAGTATTGTTTGAATTGGTAAGAACGGAAGGTGGGTGGTGAATTGAATGGAGGGATGGCGAGGGTTAACGACGACATGGACCGCAACCCCGTTGGATTAACAGATTTGACGATTCACGGAAGGGCGGCAACGGGGAGATTGACCGGTCCAGTGGTCGGAGCGCTGGCGCGACGATTACCGCCGGGCAAAATCGTCGCGTCGGTAGCTTACTTCCTAAGACAAATGCTTGATTTTGGCCACCAATGGGCAATGAAATGGTGGCATCATCTAAGTTTAAGGTTTAAATGCAAGTTGTCGTGTGTTAAAGGGTTTGTTTTTGGATTTTCTTGTTTGTAAATGTCATTGTCATTCGAGCAAGATTTGTTCATGTTCGATTTTGGTGTTTGGTGTTGGTGCTCATTGTGTATTTAGTGGGTTGTTGTTTTGGGTTTGCTCATCTGTATATGTCATTGTCTTTCGAAAATGACAAGTGGGTTCTATTCATGTCTTTCTCTGCTCTGTCCGGTGGGAAGCATTGGGATGGTTTACAATGTGGATTTTAATTGCTACTTCTGTGGGCTTGACCACCACGTTTTGTAAGGTGTTTTGATCATTTGTTTTGGAATGGGACGGGGTCATGTCTATGGTGGTTGTTCGTGGGATGTTTTAGATATGGTGGTCTGTGATTTACAAATTGTTGGAAATGGTCGTGTGATGTGCGTTGTCTTTATCTTTTTGGAATTGCAAGCTTTGGGGTGCTGGGATTTAGAGTCGTTGTCGAAGGTTTTCCCAAATCTAGTTTGTCGCCGAGGGTTTCGGTCGGGTTCCCATCTTGCTGGAAGTGGGTTGAAGGAGCTAGTTTTTCGCTGAGGGTTTCAGTCGAGTTCCCATCTCGCTGGAAGTGGGTTGAAGGAGTGGGGCAAATTGTTGTTGGTGAGTGCTCATTTATGTCCATGGTTGGGTTTTCATCTCATCTATAGTTGTTCTCGCAAAAGAAAGTGTCCTTCGCCTTCTTCAAGATGCTCACTGCAATCATTCCAAAGGTATGTATGTTTTTGTCCATTGGATATGTTCTAAATTTACAATTGGCCCATATTTCCCTTCATTGGACCTCGTCACCTATGTTTTCAATGTAACCTTGTAATTGTAGTATGGGTTTTCTAGTTTTTCCCATACAGTTGGTTGTTGTTTATTTACATAACAAAAAATAGTGTGAAGTTATTATCTTGACCTGGTTCATTCTCAACTGTTTGCGGTTTATATTGAAATGGTTATTTCCTTAGAAAAAATTCCCTATATTTGCTTTGCAACCTTTGATCGAGTTGTGGTTTTCCAATCTCCTGTCTGCATATTTACAGTGGGTGATTATTTACAACTACATCTGGTTTTTTTATCTATTCGCATGGAATATTTGATCTATTCATTTATATATGTTTTATTTCATCTATACAAAATTGGTGTCTAGGTTTTCTTTCAAATTTTGAATTGATATGAAGATATAATATAAAATACTAGATTTGAAGAGCTTCAGACCTTCGTCAGTTGTTATTATTGTTATATATACATAGATTCATTCGTAGAAATCTATCACCTGGTCTTAGTAGACTCTTCTAAAATTAAACAATTTTTTTTAGTTGAAACAAACACTTCTTTCTGTGCTAAGGATACCCATGATATCCTAACAATCTTTCAGTTGTTCAAATTACTAGCCACAAAAATGCAATATTTTATGTTGATACTAACCAACAAGGTTATAGAAATGCATCTAGTATCATTAGGTTGTATGTCTTAATTTTTTCCTCTCTTTTAAAACAACGTCCCATGCTCATATGCACCCACCAGGCCCAATCTATAGTTCTTTTCCATTGCTCGTTTCATGATAAAAAGCCATTTTTTTGCAAATGTATACCAAAGGAACTTGTATATACTATATATGCATTATTTGTTTTAAATTTTAATACCAAGCATGTTATTGATATATTTGTTCCTACTTACATGGGATGTGCACAAACCGAGCATGGAGACGTAAAAGTATTTTTTTTTGTCGAGTTCCCCTTTATTATGTCCCCGACAAGGGGAATATATATGAATCGGACAGGAGAATTATTTGGAGCAATTTGTAGTGCTCTAAAAAAACATAGAATTTAAACTAAGGTTCCGTATTTTTTTTTTTTTAATTTCTTAAATGTCTATTTTTTTAACTTATTATTGGTCTAGTGAGATGACGTTGCCTTGGATTTGTGTGCCCCACAACCCGGCGGCATGCTGATATCAGCAATGCTTCTATAATGCTTTCAGATTTGGCATGATGGCAGCTCTGCCGGTTCATTTAATGCTTTCAGATTTTGCATGCATGATGGTAGCTTTGCAGGTTCATTTATTCCCGTCCTAGCTTGATAGCACCTGTTAGCTTAGTGTCATGTTCAAGGGGCATTTAATGGTACAAATTCTCATTCGGCATTGCTGGTTAAGGTTTCTCACTCGGTTGCTCTCGTTATGTCTACAATTTCCCCAAATGGTCCGTCAAGTTCTTTTCATACATTCCTGAACTAGTTTTTCTTTGATAATGAAGGCAGCTTTTTGCTTCCGGTTTTCAAGGTTCATGTTGTGTCTTGCTGCATGAACCTCCCGGAATTGAATTATTGGAGTTTGAAGCCCGAATGTTCGTTGGAAAACTATTGTTGTTTGTTGGGATTGGTTTTGAGGCTACTGAGAGGAGCTTTGTAGCAATGGTGGAACGTAGGAGCTTGTCTTGAGTTGTGCATGCATATTTGCTTTGAGTAATCACTGAGATATCGAACATGGCCATAACATTCTTTGTATAAACTAACTAAAGCCCGCAAATTTTAAGTGTAGGCAAGCCTTGCGATAGAAGAACATAGTATTCCCTCTGCGGTTTGCCTTGGGTTTTTAGTGGCAAGACCCAGCAAACAGGTGTTGTAAACATTATTATTTGTGTTAGTCTCTGTATATTAATATATACACAAAAAAACCTATACATTTTAGAGTTCTAAAAAAACCATGCAACAAATCCTTCATTATTGTATATTCCTTCATTCGGCCGGGGTCCCGTCTTGCAACGGCTTCATCTAAAGAGGCTTTCCTGAATGCCCAATAAAGTTTTACAGGGTTTTGGTGTTCTTCAGTGTAAGATCTCTGGCATTTGTGAGCGCATATTCTATAATTTAGAATAATTGTAAGCGTTTATGCGTGTCTTTTGTGTTTTCACCTGAAGATATTTCTCTAATGTCTGTCACGTTTGGAAGCTTTGTTCCTTTGAAAAATTTAAATATTTGGCTTTTGTTTCTATTGTTTAGGCGCGCCTCTAGCTCTGTTAGGGATTCTGTGCCTTTTCTTTATGCACCTTTATCTATGATGGTTGAGATGCCAGTTTTACTGATTGGTTGGAAATGTGATACATTTTGAGTAATATATGAACTCTGTTGGGGTTGGTTTACTAGCTTCCGTGGTTGTAAATCTAGGCATTTTTTCTCTGTTACGACTTACATACTTTTATCTGTGCCTCTATTTATGTATTGTTAAGCACTATTTTAAATTGAATAATTCTTCATTTTAGAGAGTGAAATTCCAATTTCTGCTAGGGTCTATAATGCTCTTAAGATGAAATCGGGTACAAATTTTCGCTATATGAAAGGCCTTAGACGGTTTCCTTTCTTTTCTTTACCCTTTTATGAGGTGCCTGATTACCGCTGGCTGTGTTATCAGTGTTTAAATGTGTTGGTCTTTGTGGGTGCAAATAATTATACAATATCCTTATTATCTGTTTATACAGTTCCAGATTTCTTAAGCTAGTGATTTCCTAATCCATATCTGGACAAAACGATGGCTTTCAGGTCGTATTTTTTCTTTTCTTTCCAAAGTCAATCCATTTTGCTAATATTTTTCACTTATTTATGTATTGTGCATTGGAGAAAACATATAGTATTTTTAGATGGTTAGATTGCTTTATTTGATAATTAGAATTGGGGTATATTTTTTAGGAAGATACAAATGGTTCAAATGGAACTTCCATAAATTCTAATCCATTTAGCAGCCCATCCTATGGAAAAACCACGAATATTACAATAAAAAAACCATGAATATTACAATAAAAAAATCTTGTCTTTCAAAACAAGACGTATATTTTGGCCAAACAAGATACTTGAACAGATTTTTGCATTTAGGGAATTGAAAATGGTTTCAATGTGTTAAATTATTCCTAATCTTGTCTTTCAAAACAAGACGTATATTTTGGCCAAACAAGATATTTGAACAGACTTTTGCATTTAGGGAATTGAAAATGGTTTCAATGTGTTAAATTATTCCTTTATACTTCTTTTAAGACATTTTGCTTATTTAAAACATCCATTCAAGATATATTAAAATCGGATACAAGGATGAAGCACCTTCGTTGTTGTTTAATGTGTGTTAGCGGTGTCCTAAAAGTAGAATAATTTAGAATAATTATTGATGTAGCAGGCTCATTGTTTACCTCTATACTAGAATAATTATTGCTGTGGCAGGGTCATTGCTTATCCAAAACATAAATCACAGGTGCTCTGAGTTAGAAAAGCTGCCAGGTATGAAAACATTGGTATCTTTGGAAAGGTTCTGGATAGAGAGATGTGTAAAATTGCAGAGCATACGAGGGTTGGCCAGGGAACAAAGCTTAGATTCCTATATTTTTCTGGGTTCTCCGAGTTAGAAGACTTGTTAGTATGGAAACATTGGTATATTTGGCATAGGGGTTGATGCATAGCATGCGGGAGTTCCCCTCTCATCTTGAGGCTACAAATGCCTTTAAGCGCTTGTCGAAGAGAGATGTTTTTGTTGGTATA